>UELU01147408.1:24224-76142 GCA_900490025.1 Megastigmus dorsalis
AGATAAAGGCTCGGTTACTATATAAGAAAATTTACTACAAAGTTTCTTTATGCGAAAAAATGCGTTTATAGCTTTAGCGATCGATTAAATAGATACATACTATAGTTAAATAGGTGCAGGATATATATATTCAATGTTAAAACAAGTGCGAGCGTGCCGTATAATAATAATGTAAAAGTCCAAATGTCTGTAATAGTGTTGAATGTAAATAACCTGACTAGCACACACGACTTAAAATCATCAACAAAAAACTGTACACACTCTCTGTTTCTATAAATCTTCTTCAAATCTTTCCATGACAATAATAATCGTTTGTAAATAAACCTTTCCTCTCCACTGTATAGATTAGAATAAAAAAAGAAAACAAAATTTTTATTACTGCTTTTCAAGTAAATAAAAATAAATTCTTTATAATAATAATTAATAATGGCTATAGTAAAAATTCTTAAGTTACGTGATATAGTTTATTACGTATTGTTTTAAAAATTGTTATGCTACATAGCAAAAATTACTAAAAGAGGTTTTACTATAGTATATAGCAATTTTTACTATAAAGTGAGTATGTCACAGCTTTGCTACGCAACATAGTAATTTTTGTTACCCTTTATCTTAAATATTACTACAACATTTTTCTCCGTGTAGTTGTAGGTGGAATAGAAACTAATCTGCATATAGAGAAAGAATAATACTTCCTGATTTTGTACCTTTGTATGCAATGTTTTGCCTGGGCACCAAAATAATGTCTTTCATTTGACGATAATTATTTGCCCGTCTAGTAGAAAGCGTCTGTTACCACTCGAGGAAGCGATCCCCGAACTATTTCCTCAGCGTCAACCCCCAAATTGACACGATTTCCGTCTGTTTCGCGTCCGCCATCGTCCACGAGAAGATGAGGCTGCAAAGCCTCGAAGGTGCGCAGGATCGCAAAGTAGTGCCTAGCGAAGGGCCGCCAACTCGTGGACGGGAGCGGCTCGCGCTCGTCGATGTGGTTTATGTGTTCGGCTAAATGAAATTCGAGTCCAAGAGCGAGCGCTGCACGTATACGTATACGTATACGTATACACTGCACATGACGGAATGAGATATCGCGCGAGGGTCGGCCTGCAGCTGGGCAGATTGCGCTTGACTGATCGGGGCTCCGTGTTTTCAATGATTATTTCACCTTTCTCTGATTAATGGCCGAGCTCCGCGTGAGCCCCGCGAGATGAAATTAAATCGTTTTAGCGCGGAACACGAGGCATGCGCAGCAACAGTGCTGGTGCATGCGCCTCCCTAATGTCGCTCCAGCTCCGATCATTCTCTCTTCCTACCCGTTCTATATGCGCTCTATTTAGACTTGTTATTTTATGTTATGGCTCTACGTGCATTGCCCGTGAGAATTAAGGGACCTTTGCAAATGAAATTCACGTGAAAAGTATACCCGTTTCAAAAGAAACACGGAAGCTTAGCGGAGATGATGGAGATGCTCAAATAATTGATGATGCCAATTAAAAAATATTACTTTCATATTAGTATCATTAGCTATTTCATTTTTCCAATACTTTTTTTTTCCTCGGAAAGACCATAAATCTCTTTTTTTCCATTTCTTCTAGTTGTAAGAATTTAATATTTCTGGCAAGACGAATGAATTTACTCAACTGAAATATATGAATCCCGTTAAGAATCATGATTTCTAATTAAGAAGCTATTAACTTTGAATGATTGCACTATAAATATAAGGTCAACAACTTAAAATTGTAGATAATCAATCAGTGTGTGTGTGTGTGTGTGTGTGTGTGTGTGTGTTTACATCAGTTTATTCGAAAACACTAGCAGTTTTACAATATGACAAGTTAACGAATTCATTAATCAAAATGTGGTTCAAGTTCAAATCCATTAACCTTTTTTACAGTACACATGATTAGTTTTCAAATATTATTGATTTCTATATTTCAACTTTATTTATAGTTAGCTTATATACCGTAATATTCCCTTCAAAGAATACGGAAAAAGATATTTAAAGAATTCAAGTGTTTGAAATAAGAAACACAGTGGTAAGGTCACCGAGGCAAAGATCTGCTTAAATAAGCTTTGATATTTATTTACCGAAAATATGGAATAATCAAGTTGTCGGGTACGTTATAAAACAATATAAAGTTGAAGATCGGAAAAGGACGAGTCGCATAGAATAAGTAGCATATCCGGATGATGTACGAGGAGTTGGGGCGCATAAGTTGCGCCTCAGCTGTAGCGCGTAAAGCAAACCTCCCCAGTCTCAACTTTACCTCAGTCGCGGGCATTTCCAGCCGATCAGATATAGGCGTTCGCTCGACTCGTTGCGTACCTTGGGATTTTTTTGCCTACGCACACGTATATATATGTAGCCTTTTGCACCGGCAAATCTCTTTGTTCCTCCTTTATCTTTTCTTGGCTCCGCTCGCTCAGTTCCTTGCGAATGGAATTCATAATTTACACACTATCCTACTCCTAGAACCGTACTTTGAAAAAGATCGAGGTAAGCCGATAACTTTCAAGAATGACTTTCATTCCAATCAAAATTAGAATAGAAGTAATGCTGCTGCACCAACTGCAGGTACATCGACGCAATCGTCGAGATTCAGGGAGTCGAGCTGCGGAAAGACAGAATAATCGGGTGAATTAAAGCTGCCAAAGAGTCGCCAAACAAATTTTCCTCGGCAAAACGCATAATAAACTCATTATCGAATGACTGATAGAATAGCGATAAGGCCGATGCGACAGAAAGGAAGCAAAAGAGGAAAAGGGAAAGAAAAGCCCATCTCTCTTTCTCTCTGTCTCTCTGGACGATAATCTCGTCGCCTCGGCAAAAGGACAAGCGCGAAAGCACGCAGCGAAGAAGAGAGAAAAAAAGGATCGAGGAAGAGAGCTGGAGACGCAGCTCGAGGGCTTAACCCCTTGCCGTGACCGACGCACGCGCAGGTAGATAATTATCCTGGATAAACGAATGCACGAGCCAGCTCGCACCACCGAGAAAGAGAGAGGGAGAGAGAGAGAGAGAGAGAGAGAGAGAGAGAGAGAGAGAGAGAGAGGAGTCGAGGTGTTTGTTGGAGGCGCGCATACTCGACGAAATTCTGCCGCGTGGTGTGTACGTGCGGTACATGTCCTTGCCGGGGCTCCTGCATCCAGCCTAGGAAGCTGAGCAGAGCTGCGACATTCCGTTAGCCGCCAGTTGCCGGCGCAGTGCGGAGACAGCGAGGCAGAGGCCAGCTTACACGAGAGAGAGAGAGAGAGAGAGAGAGAGAGAGAAGCAGATGCCATATTGGAAATCGACGATGGCGATCAACGCGTGCGCGAAAAACGCGCTTAGAATGGCTTTAGCCTGACCGCGCGGGTCATCGCTCAGGGCAATCTTGGCCCCGGTACGCGTCCCCCTCGTCCAACGGGTTTGGCCTACCTGCGATCACCGACTCCAGCTCCATTGCGTCTATACGTGTATACGTGGGGCCTACGCGTGTAAGTGTGCAAGTGTGTCCCTGCGCTGCCGGAGTACATTAGTTATTTAGTCGCGGCTGCCGTACATGGATATATATATGCAGCCGCCTAATGTTCGCGCGCTCATGTACCTCGCGCTCCTATGAGACACCGAGAGAGACGGAATAATCGTGCATAATTGCCCACCGAACGCTCCTTTTCGCGCTTCTTCCTCGTTGCTGCTGCTGCCGCCTATATGTTTGTATATTCATTAAAATCGTCGTGTATCAGTTTGGACAGGCTATCGGAGTGGCAATTAGCTTTTTCAGACTTAATAAGCAGCGGCTACAAAAGTACAAGTTGAATTACGATTAATTTATAGAGGCGTACATTTCCATTTACTTATACCTATATGTATATGTACAGTTTTGTACAATAACCGAGAATGAACTTGTAAAATTAGCATCTCAGTCCATGATTCCTAATCTCGATTATCTTAATTTTCGCTGCACACAAGCGATATTGGCTTTCACGAGGCGCACATCGCTTCCCGATATAGCAAGGCACGCGCGTCCATTTTGCTCCGTCGGTGTCGCGCACTTTCAATAGAAGTTTGACCGTAGTTGGACACTGCGAGCTAACCAGTTTGTTAAATATAGGCCGCGCGCGTTTGGCTCAATTTCCCGCGTATATGCAAATGTTGGAGTGCGCGTGTGTAACGAGGCTCGCCGAGGCAGATGCTCGGTAGATCGAGCGAGGATGACGGATTTTTGTGCAGCACTTGTGGAACTGGGCTGCTCAGCGTCCTTTTCCTCGCTCGGTCTGCGCGTGCACCTATACGGTTTACGGTTCGACGTGAAAGCTCGGGACGCGTTGTTAGCAGCTGGGACACGTGTGTAAAGTCTCTCTGTCTCTCTCTCTCTCTCTCTTTGTGTATGTCTGCGTGTGTGCGTGCGAAAGTCGTCGCTTCGAAATGGCACGGCTTTGCCGATATATATGCGTGCGACTTGCGAGAGCGACCGAAACGTTTTATAGTCGCGATACTACAAGCCAGTCGATATTACGTGGATGCGCGGACTTGAGATGTTTTTTCGACTAGTTGTTTTGCTTTGCGGGTGGCTCGAGCGTAGCTCTCCGAACTTCTGCTTACCGATATATGTGTCATACATAATTCTGAATACGAGACTTGCTTTGTGCCCGTTCAAATTATCAAGGTATGTAAACTTGATGTTTTCCAGTTTCATTTGCAGCTAACATAATTAATTCAATAAAATAAGACTGACTCTATTCTTTACAGTATTAAACCGGTAAATACTTTTCGGGTGCCGCATATCATGAGTGTTGATTACAAAAATATGTACAGCGTTTAACATGATGGAAGATTTCATCATTCTTTATTCAAACCGCACTGCAGACGTTATTATACTTTTGTAGTGGAACGCGTAAAATAATCAAGTGCCGAAAGCAAATTTGAAGCGTTCAAAAGAAAGCGTATACATATATATGTATGCGGGTTGCACGTAAGAAAAGGTAGTCCAATGAACGGAACCTCACGTGCAGCGGAAAAAGGCGTGATTTTCAACACGTACTTAAAGGCAACAAAAGTGTGAAAAAAGCTCGCAGCTGAAAGTACACGTGGGATACAAAACAATCAATTTTTTCCCCTCTTCTGCAGCACAGTGCTGCAGGCAGACGCGGCTCCGAAGCTGCGGCCACAGAGAGTCGAGCGCACTTTTTCAGCCACTTTGGCGCAGGCGGCAAAATTATCGACTGTCAAAACTCGAAGCATCGTCTCGCGCGCGCGCGCGCGCCGATAATCTCGGCTCCAGCTACTCTCAGCTGGTATACAAAAGCGCGAGAGGAACGGGAGGGAAGGGAGGGAGAGAAAGGAGCTGAGAGCAGAGTCGAGACCATTACAAGCGGCTCCATTAAAAAGAGTATACGCGTGTAGCGCGCGCAGGGAGTGCGCATACAAAGTCATCGTCCCCACGGGCGCAGCGTGTAAAACAAGAAGCCGTGGGGGTCATTACCGGCGAACACCTAGCATGACTTACGAGGAGGGACTCTCTCTCTCTCTCTCTCTCTCTCTCTCTCTCTTGCGCTGCCGTCGCCGCCGTCGCTACCGGAGCTCGGCTGCACTGCAGTCGAGAAATTGCGCCAGGCTACTCACGCGATCCCGTATGCTCACCTGTATGTGTGACTCTACCTGGACGCTGCCGCTGCATACGGGGATTTCTGCGACGCGACCATCCAAACGACAATATCATACGCTGCGCGGTATACATTTTGGCATCCATATTTTTTGCACCAACGATTTTCAGAGAGTGTAATGAAGCTGTACGTTTAGGAAAATCAAAAAGATTCTCATGACAGAAAAGAAATCCAGTTTTATTGGACAAATTGCCATTGGGGTAATGAATAAAATTCATAGCTGATGAAATCACATTTGTATTTCACATCACTAAAAGTGAAATATAGTGAAAGTTTAAATGGATACGTTAAAATTTTTGTTTACTTTCAAATCATACATCACATTGATAGATAATTTGATTCTTTATCCTCATAATCTCAATTTTTAGTGTGATCAGTAAAAATTTTAGAAATTAAACAAAAAATATTTACTTCGGTTGAATTATCAACCGAAAGCCATTAGCCATAATTAAAATGCAGTTTCCTCATTTTTATTTCAATAAGAACTAGATTTTTATATAGATGATTGAACTGATGAAGAGATTGAAGGTAGAACTTGCAGAATACAATGGTATAAATTGATTCAACTAAACGAGAAAAAAACTAAATATTTAAAATCATTTTAATAATACCAAATTTCACGATTATTTGTTTGTACGCGATCAAAGATATATCAATTCGTTTAATCTCATCACCGTTATAGCTTCTCCAAAAATTTGTGTACAATCTAGGTACTCGCGCACGGAATCGTCCCTATACACATAGTTTCCCTCTTGACTGCTGCACGACGCGATTCCCTCGCACAAGCCAAGCGTCAGCGACAGCGTGTTTTCGTCGCTGAATCCTTCAATAACGAGTGCGAGCTGAGCGCGCGTGCGCGAGAGAGCGTTTTTCGTAATTACCGCGCAACTACACGAGTACGAGAGCCAGAGCCAGAGGCGCGACGTTTAACGCAACAAAGTCAGGAATTCCGAAGCCTCGCGCGTCAAATTGAAAAAGTACCGGAGCTGCAACGAATGATTCACGGAAACGGGATGTTCTCCTCCCCTAATAAGCCCCCTTTTTCTCGCCGGCCTAATGATTTTCGCGAAATTCCCTTTTAACGAATCTCATTGATACTTTGATGCCGAAAATGGGTCTTTTTCTGCAGCCGCCGACGACTTCCGAGAAAAAATCAAGTGGCTTTTGTGGCCTTTTTTTCTCCGTCACGTTCGCCAAGATGACGGTGCTGATGTGCAGGTATTCTTCGATCGTTCGATGATCTTTTTATCTCGAAAATCATTTACACGACTCGAAATCAAAAGCAGATATTGCACTTTGGCTCGCGTCGATTAACGACGCCAGTTTACGTCATCGTAATAAATTTCCACGGTCTTATCAATTTCATCTGTTACTACTTGTACCAGTTGTACCATCAGTTTGTACCTCGATCGCGCCTCGTATAAACTCGCACATTTTTCCATACACTCTTATATAATGGTTTGGACGTTTTTCAATAATATTTCTCCAAGCATGGCAGCGATCCGCTATAGCCTTCGAGGGACATTTGCATAAACATTATGTGCACAGTATAAATAAATCGCCACTGCACTGCGTGTATCAGGTTACACTGTGCATTCGACAACATCTCGAGCAGCTCTCCCTGGGTCCCTTGTGCTGCTAATCCATATCCTCGTGCTAATCCTTGATAATTCCACACACACGCACACACACACAAACACTGCATGCAGACATATAGAGGCAGGAATTGTAAGTTTACGATCGGTCAGCAGCGACGTGTTATGGTAGTAGCGCCGCTGACAAGCGATGTCATTAGATTTTCATAGCCGCCATTACCAGTCTGTCTATGTAATTGGCCTCCCGCGACGCGAAAATTTTACTGCCTCGCCATCGCACGTCCTCGAGCGCTATACTTTTATTCGCACGCTTTAAACGGCCGGTTTTATCGAAAAACCGGGCCGTGCGTGTGCCCGAATGCGGTGCACATTATCAATCGGCTCTCGGTCTCGCGCAGGAGCGAGAGAAGTAGGCCCGACTGTACAGGCCCCGACTCCCATGCAGGCAAGATCGATTATTTATTACGACACGCCTAAAGTTTCGCGTACCCGATGAAATTTATGCCGAGATAAATTCGTCCAAGATGCAGTCGAGGAGCGAGGAGGCGGGCAAGCCTCTGCGCAGTATTCGCGGGTCCAGTTCATAAAATTTCTTCGGAGACTCGCTCTCTGCACCGGCGCGATCGGACTTGCCTCGGTGCGCAGGTTTTACCGAGGGTTTTACGCAGCCGTTTCGAGCGCCAAGCCAAGCCGCGCAAGAGGCGGATACAAGCTATTTTTACATGCCGTTCCTCTGCAACGTAAGCGAGCTAACTTTAATTCCGAGCGAATGTGTACTTTCGCATTTGGTAGTCCAATAAAATTGGATAAAAATTAAGTGTAAGCTGCGGATTGTCGGTATTTATAGCTCGTCCTGTATATATAAATACGCTACTTTCAATTAAGAGGATTATTATAGCCGAATAAAAATGAGCGCGTAATTCGAAGGCACACCGCAGCTTAACTGCCAAAGTATATTTATTAAAGTAGCTGCGCAGCCACCGAACGAGACTCTATTGCACGACTCGCAATAAAATATCACTGTACAACAGCCACGGAACAAGTTCCTTACAAATGATTTCCCACCGCGATCAAGTTCCAGGCATCGCGTCGCGGGACAAAAAACGAATTTGGACGTCATTCCGGGAAAAATGCTAATGTCTCACTCGCTTTGAAAAGCAAATAAGAAGTGCTGCGATACAAGAAGCGCTAGATCCTAGGCCGTAAAAACGTGTAAATAATCAGGTGGCGGATAGGTTGGAAAAAGAAAAGTGCGCGCGAATAGAGCCGCGGTGCAGATAAGCGTCGCGGAGCCGTCGTAAATTCAAAACGAAAAGGATAGTCCGTAGAAGGCGAAACGGGGTGTGCTTGGCGAGGCGCTCGGAATGGGGCGAAAAAGCGGCGCGAGCGACGCGGACGAGGCTCGTAAGTAAGACCGTGGCGGCGGCGACTGCGCCGGTGGAGAGAGAAGAGAGAAGAAAAGCCGATCGGCGGCGGCGGCTCTCCTTTTTTTTTCTCCCTCGACTCTCCCGCGAACGGCGCCCCATGCATCAAGTAATCTCACACGGCCTCGTCGATAATTTTCTACTCCTCATCCATCCGTCCATCCGTCCGGCGGTCCGCCCGTCCTGTGTTTGCACTGTACTGGCCGAGACCGAGTGCGAGCTGGCGCAGGGCAAGAAAACTTGATTAATAACGGAATAATGATATGGCTTTCCGCGCGCCGCGAGAAATCTTCCCACCTATCTCTTCTTCTTCTGTATAAGTAGTAGGTACCTACACTGCTCGCGAGCGCGCGCCAACCTTTCTATACTCCCCTTTTTTATTTGCACTTTCCAGCTTTCCAGCGATTCAATCTCTCTGTCCCTCTATCTCGGTTTCCTCGTCGCCTCCATTTCCCGAGCTGCCGCGGGCTTTTCTGCGCCGGCAGCTCCCATCGGTTACGGCTTTTTCCTACAAATCACAGCCGATGATCGCGAGTCCGATGTCGCAGCGGAACAGCACACATCGCGGTACAGCGCCTAGCAAGAATCATCCGTCCCGCCAATAATCAACTTGTAAATCGCGGAGAAGGTCGCAGGAGCACGAGCGCAGTCGCGGGACTCGGGAGTGTTGCCTTTTGGAGCCGGAGCCGAGGCGCAGTTTTTGCTCCCATCCTCCGCTCGGTCGATGGGCCTCGGTCAGCTGATGGACGCGCGAGGCCGTAGTCCGCTCTCGACACGTCCGCGCGCCGGTTCCCAGGCGCGCCTTCTCCTCCCGTAAATCTGCTCGCGTGCGCCAGAGACCGGCAGAGAGCCCGAGAGCCTGCGGTATACGGGCGACTAACGGTGCCTATGTACAGCGGATGGAAATTGATCGGAGGGAGGCAAGCTCCGCTCGGGAAGTGCCGCCGCCCGAGCCTGGCAACCGATGCGCCGCGCCGCCGATGAGTTACGAGGACTGGGCCACTTTGTTGCCGTTCCAGCCCTTTCTAGCTCCCACCCGGGTCCCGCCTCTGGCCCAGCGCCGCCCCCGCCTTCTTTTCGTCCGCGATTCCTCTCCTTCGGCTTTCGGTCTGTACCTCGAACCGCTCCAACGCCTCGAACAGCCCTTTTCCAATGAGGAGCGCTCCTCGTTACCTCTACTCTTTCTATCGGTTATTACTAATTATTCGTATCGTTGATGTAAATTGACTTACGATCGAGGAAAATTCATGAATCTCCGTTTGGACAACTCACCCGTAACACAAAGAAAATAACATTATTCGTACAATATCGAATACAAAAGTGAACTGAATATTAAGAGAATTTTTTTCATTAATTTGTTTATATTTGGTTACAAAGAAAGTCGGAAACCACTACCAATTCATTGGCGCTTAGTTCCTCAAACTTAATTATTTGTTCCAATATATATCAGACATATAATTTATTACTAAATTATAATAATTAATTTTAAAGTTTTTTAAATTATCTTAACCTTTAAAAAAGGCAGAAATAAAAAAATTATTTCAATAATTTTTCAACGAATATTACTGAAAATACATCCATCTATTCTATTAAACTAAAATTATCAACCCACCAAGTCAATCGATTGAAAAGAAATAGTTTTATCACTTTTTAAAAATTTTTAACATAAACACTGAAACTGAAATATCTTTAAACTGATCATTGAATATTTATCTACGAAAAACTCATCATATAGATAGTCAAGGCAAAGTTCTGTACAAAATTTCGGAATGATGAAATGATTTTTATTCAAGGTATCGGGATTGCAAAAAAGAAAGCAAAATAAATGATAAAATTATTTTTTTGCAACAGTGTGCGTAAAATTCGTTTTTACTCCTCAGTTTCCGGGAGAAAAATCTTGTTTTTCATCACAGTGCGAGTAATGAATTAACTATTAACCAACTAAATTTCATGTATATCGATAATAAAACAAATTGTTTTATCACGGTTTGAAAATGGTTCACAAAAACACTAAAACTGAAATATCTCTTGAACACATTGTCCAATTTTTCTGATTCATGAACTTGTTCAAGAAATAGTTAAAATCAATCTAGTTTTCGCAATGATAAAATAATATTTACTCAAGTTATCGCATCTGAAAGAAAACCTATTTTTTACTAAATACTTGTTTTCTTAAAAACTACTCAAGAAAATGACTTAAAATTTTAACTGAATTGAAACTTTATCGATAAAGGCTGGACAAAAGTTTTATTAAGATATTATTATTTATTATTATAGATTATGCATTATTTAATTAGTAATTAGAGATCATGTATTATTTAAAAAATATAAATTTACTTTTTTGTGAATAACAGTTGAACTACACAAGATAATATAAAAAGTCTGGTTTTCTTGAATAATAAGAAATCAATTAAAAAATTAAAATGTAGATTTAAGTAATAAAAAATGAAAAAACTATTTTCAATAAAATCGAAAAGAAAAGAAAACTTTTGAACTAAGTTTCATAAAAATAGTTGCAACAGTTCCTGAGATATCGATGATGATACACACACACACACGTATACAAAATACATTTTTTTTAAAGTAGCAAAACATACTTCTATAATGTTATCTCAAGAAAATGATTTTTTCTCCATAACAAAGCTTTCTTATGGAGAGCATTTTATATGCATTTGTGCGTCTTCGCAAGTAAGCAAGATTCAACACCGGTCAACTCGTCCCATCTGGAAACCCAATAACTCGCGCGATTCGCACGAATCCCGCAAAGCTCGTCCATCCTCGAGATCGAGGCGGCCCGTAAAGCCTCTTACCAGCCCCGCCGCCGCTGCCGTCACGCTTATCCATCTGCATCCGTCTCCCCTCGCTCATCATTTATGCAAAACGCACTGCAGGCGCAGAGCCAGGGAAATCCGTAAGCGCGAGTCAGCCAAGAGGCAGATATCGGCCGGTCGATCGCTAAAATCAACTTGTCGCGCCAGCCTATAAGGCCATTCTGCAATTTTCTCCTCGACTCTCTTTTCCCGCGCCTGCGCTTTTCGTGGAAATGCCGAGTGTCGCTTTTCGCGATCCTAGCCGAGATTAAGTCCTTCCCGCGGCTAAGCGCACACACTGCACACACACACACACACACACACACACACACACATCTCTCTCTCTCTCTCTGTATATTTATGTGCGAGGGGAAAGAACCGTTTAGCGCGAGATTCGAGACTCGGCTAACCGAGCTGTTGCTGCTGCTGCTTAACCTGGCTCTGATGCCGCTAACTCAAGGCATACGAAAACTAGATTCTTTACGGCCGACTGCCTGATTTGGGTTCTCTTGACTTTATATCGTTTTGATTGTCTGCGGGTATAACCATCGAGTCGCAAGTCAGAAAAATAATAATTTGTCAAAAAAGAAAACATCAAATGTTAAACTTATTCACTGCCTGAGCATATCTCCCACGTACACAAAACGCTTAAAGTTGTGTTGTGCACATACATTGCAGTTAGTCACACGATGCGCACAGCCTCAAAATCTTTGTTTGCGGAAGGTGTGCTTGTAGCGAATAGATCGTAACAAAATAAAACTTTTCTCCGTTGAACGTTTTCCCCCCTCCCCCCTTGCAGCATAAAAAGCAACAAATCTCAAATATCTTTGTTGTTATTAGCCCCGTCGAGTCTTGCGCAATGGCACTTCTCGAGCCTGCACTCGTATCACGCGCAATCTTCCAAGTCTCCGGATCAAAAAACTTTCTTTCTCCCTCCAAGTATGTTCATGTATATACGTATAAGTAAAGCAGAGCTGTTGCTGCTGCGGCGCGTATTAACACTTGTAAATCAGCGACGGGCGTGCGGCGATTAACGTTCAATCCGTAATCACCAGTGCGAGAGAGTTTCGCGCAATTTATAGACGCAGGAGGGCCGCGCGACCGCCGCCGCTGCAGGGGAGCGCGACTCGAGCTGCTGCCGCGGAGCTGCATTGGCCAACCGCTCGCGATCCATCAGCCGTCTTCTAAGCTCCTCCAGCTGCTATCCTTTTCTGCGTCTCCGTCGGGTCTTTTCGGTTACGTATATAAGAGCGACTACGAGCGCTTACCTGGATCGCGATTATGCTTCATTACACGACTGCGTGTCTTTGCGATTCAGCTGTCCGTCACTCCTGCGCCTGCAGTTCTATATATCCATTTATTTTCCCCCGACTCTTTTATCGCTATACTTTTTCTTCACCTTTACTTTTGGTCTTAGATACTGACTTTCTTCCCTTATATACCTATACCTGTACTATACTGCAAAACAATCGCTTGAATCTATGAAGAAACATACTTAAAACGAATGACAAAAAGCGAATTAATGTTACATCCACAGATCCAATTCTAGATCATTTTTTCAATTTTTTTTTCGTTTTTATTATCATTTACTCTATTGTTTTCTATTCCTAACTATAGTTATATTTATTTATTTATTTTTATTGATTTATTTATGTACATTATACGGGCCACGGTCCTTTACATAGTAATAAATAATGTAATAGCGATACAAATTAACGCATATAAAAACTAAGAGAAAGGGATTTCAAAGAATTTTTCAATGCTGAAAGCGAGATAATATTACTAATCCGAGAAAGAAAAACGTTCCATTCGCTTTAAATCTATTTATACTAGAATAAAAACTATATTTATTACAAACCATTGTTTCAAAAGACGCTAAACTGTAGGCTAATCGTTTGAAATAGTGAAGGAAACCTTAAATTTAATGATTTTATTTTCTATGAGTTCAAAAATCATGGTAAAAGCCTTTAAGTACTGGGCTCGCGAGGGTAATATCGACTCGTTTACTTTTCCATATGCTGTACAGTATGAAAATAAAAAGCCTTTGTTTGCAATAGCAGAACGTCTGCAGATCTCGAGGCAGGATAAAAGAGAGGAATGCAGTGTCCCCCGAAAGGTCCTCGCGGCTAGTGCAGGCGCTCGATCGCGGAAACGTTGGCGGGGAAAGTTGAAAACTCGCGGCGATGGCTCTTTGGCGTTAGGCTACGGCTGAGCCTCGTCGCAGGCGGCGGCAGCCGCACATCCATAAAACAGCATCATTAATAATTTATGCCCGCGCGCGCTCGGAGCTCATAACACGGCTGGCGCACTCCCGACCGCGCCGTCGCCTCGCTACGTCCGATCAATAGGCATAGAAAGCATCACTACTCCCACCGCGGCAACGGCACCAGCGTAGAAAGAGGCTCTTTTATTGTAGGCGGCTTTGCGAAAAGCTTGTCGCGCGCGCGCGCGCGCCGCGGAACTGGAAACAACGGGCCGTGGAAGCGCCCGCGCCGACATGTATAAGCCTTTCCTGCAATGCGCCGCTTTGTCGGCAAGCGGTGCGCGGCCCCAGCTTCTATATTATCTTGGGCCCCCATTGACCATTGAATTGGCTGCCGAGCCTCTTGCCTCGGCTAAACTGCTGCCGCGGGACGAGCGTAAAACTGGTAGTCGCCTGCGCGGCTACTAATTCCATCCTGAAACTGAAGTCACCGCGCTTCGAGGTAGCGAGCGATTGAAGGCTTATTCAAACTCGCTGTGTCAAGATCATAAAGGGCTCGTTTTGAACACGTTGATAGAAACACTCGTACGTATTCATTATGCTTTACGATACTCCCGAGCTATGCTTCTCGTTGACGGACTTTCCTATTCCGAGAATTTCTAGTAGTGTTCATTATACAATAAGGTTTTCAACGAGACATTTACTTTGTTAAATAATTACCAAGCGACAAAGTACGAGTCGAGCTGTAAACTATTGCGATTCCTCTCACATTGTGCAGCATTCATTGTACCGCGTGAATTGCATATTTATTTATTTTAACAAGATCATAAATTCCAACTTCGAATAATAAATATCCCGGAACAAGTAATTGAAGTTTTACGCTATGAAAAATAGAGAGCGAGCGGAAAACAATAAGCTGGAATAAAGGCGAAGAGAGTATTAAGTGGGAAATATAAGAGCTGGTCTAATATAATGGGCGCGGAAGTGATGATGCTCTCGTGCAATGTGCGGGCGGAGCAAGTAGAAGCCAACGGAATAATTCGAGAATCCATTGCGGTTTAAGTGTATTTTCATGTTCCATACTATTACTACTTCGTAGCCGTCTTTAAACCGAAAGATAAATGTAATGGATTTGTAACTCCCCATCGATGTCTATAACCTATCGTATATGTATATATATTTTGTTTTAAAGGCTGTAAGGAACAACTTGAGAAAACATAGACAGCCGATTGTGCGAAACGTAGGTACAACCAAATTGTAGCTGCTACATCTATCGTATAAAAATTAATACGCGCATACGTGTATATATTTTAATTGAGATAAAAAATCATTTCGATCAATAAATAGCGATTAATGAATAATTTTTGTAAATGCAATTGCTATATTGTAAACTTGTTTAGTAAGCATACAAATGACGAAAGAAAGAAAAAAAGGAAGTAAGCATCCGACTACCCGATGAATGATTCGCTCTGCACAGCTTAATCAGTGCGATCGCGAAAGCTACGTATGTAGCAGTAGTTGACTGCATTGGTCTTGGTCAAACCCCGGAGCTTGGCTCAGCCGAGTCTCGGATTCCCGGCTTAACTAGCGATCGCTCCTTATGCACAAAAGGAGCAATTTCGCAATAAAGCCTAAGCTTTCCTCTTCTTGCCTAAAACGCATAATAAAACTAGCCCCCCCCCCCCCCCCCCCCCCCCCCGGCAAGTCTAGCCTGATGCGAGTATTCCATGCAAATTCCCAATTATTCCCAGGCCTTTTCCTCCCAATCGAAGAGATATCGGCTGGACTACGGTCGGCCGCGCAGACGACGCGCAACCCTCCAACCAACCAACCAACCGCAGATAACTATCTAAAGCGAAACGCAACCGTACGATAGATTCTCCTTTTCCTCCTCGTCAAGCCTCTATTAGCCCTTGGACTAAACGTTGCGCGGAATTCGAGTGTGTACGTCTCCCCTCCTCATTTTTCGCGAGTACATAATTGGCTTCATCTCGATCTTCAGCGGTAGGAGAAACCGCCAGGGAGAGAGAGAGATACAGAGAGAAAAAGAGAAAGAGAGAGAGAGAACATAATCGGCGATCGTTACCTATATTTCTCGCTATCCGAGCTCGCGATCTCTGTTCGGCGCGCGCATAATGCAACGACGACGACGAGGAGGTAGAGGACGAGACGTCGCTGTAGCTGCTGCTGCTGCTGCTGTTGCTGCTGCTGCTGGGCCCAACCCCGCCGAGCTGCCTTATACGTTATTCCGATCGCGTCAAACGGCGACTCGTGCATGTGCAGGTTTCCTCTCCCCTCTCTCTCTCTCTTTCTCTCTCTCTGCTCGTACTCCAACTATGCGCCAAGCCTTTCGTGCATCGTCGTTGTTGCGCTTTTACAAGAATCGTTCGAGCCCATTTAAGGAGATGGCGCGTGCGCCTCGATACCCCCGGACAACCATTTCAATTTTCGTTTCTACAACTAAATACATACACATGGATTTCATTTAAACACAACCTCAATTTTTACTTTATGCCGCGCTTATTCAACGCAACCTCTAAATTGACTTATACCGCATCGGATATATGTACATACAATGATCGAATGATTTAGCAGTTCAAACTAAACAATTTGCAAATCGAATACGTAATTAGTATAAGAAAATCTCCCCTATAGATATCTCGTCGAGTAAATTAATAAAAGAACTCTTCCTTCGGCTACCCAAGCCGGGTGCTCGAGTACTTGGACGCGCCTGCACACGCGGCTGCTACAGTTGGATAAAATTGGCCGCGCTAGCCGCGGAGAGTCCGAGGTCGCGGCGGCGGGAGCGGAGGGCCGCGCGCGCCTTGTTACCCCGTGATCTACAAGCGTCGCCGGTGAAATATGCTGGGACGACTTCAAAGGAGCAGAGCGAGTAGATACTCGCTGAGCTGGCGGCTGGAGCGATGCGGCGACGCGCGAGGATAAGCGACCGGCAGCCGAGCATCGCGATCGCCCGGACCATCTCTGTTGCGGATCCCCGCAGCGGTTTTACTCGTGCCACGCGATGTATTTATGTGCGGTGCCCGGCGCAAACCCTTTTCCCCGGCGTTCCGGCTCACTTTTCCCTCTTATTCATTTTACACCGTGAAAACGCGCCGGGGAAAGTCGACTTTTCACACGATAGTAGTAGCATTCTTTTCTAATATACTTTCTTGCTACATCCCCGCACTCGTATAAGTTCATTATATTTAAATGATTTCTGTAGGCATGCGATGTAGGATAATTTTCATAATCACGCGAGACATTCATCGCGCTATATTATAATAGATCGAGGCGTGTTATTTGATTCTTATACGCGGGCTCAAAATTACCAATTCAAAAAGCCACGTGTGCAGAGCTCGGGCAGCGTCAGCGTGCTCGCCACTTCTTTATTACGAGGGAAGCGGTACACAGATTTGGCGCGGCGACGCTTCGCTGCTCATAAGCTTGTCCTCGGCTCCCCCATCGGGTTCTCTCGGCGCGTTCCTCGGCCTTGTACTCGCTGCTGCAGCCGAGCCCCGAGCACAGCGCGGAATTCGGATTTATGCGTCCGCGGCTCGGCGGCGGCGAGCGACAATACCGACGAGAGCGCGGTGTAGGAAACGCATATAGGATAAACTCGGGTAGCCCATTAATCAGAACGGTACAACGCAGCCGAGCGATACACGCGCTGCTCTCGCGGCCTCTGCTCCATAGCTCGCCTATATGCGTGCGGCGTCCAACTCTTTTCTATTCACATTTTCTGCCTTTGTAGCGGCTGCAGCAACAGCCATACTCTATCCCGCTAGAGTAAAAAGACCCTATTCAGAGCTGGAAATTATTTTAGACTGATTTATCGGCTATTTTAATTCTGCAGGCAAGGACGCCTTCCGCGAAACTCGTGCAGTCGGAATCGATACGAGACATTTTATATAAATTATATCGGCACATAGACCCAGAGTGAGCGAGTCTTGCCGCTTTCTCCTGTAAGCAGAAAGTCATTGAAAGTCAGCCGCTTAATTATATAAAATGGGAAAATCAGCGAAACATACACAAACGTGTTCAATGACGAGTCAACCGATTGCGATCCCCAATTGAACTATGACCAGTGCTCTCATTTTTCTAGTGCTTTCCATGTTTGGCTTTATCTGCGGATACCTATAGGAACCCTATACACATTGGCAATCGAACTTGGGACGACGAGTCTTCTCTCCCTCTCTCTCGCTTTCCGCGACAATAAGTACGAGCCGAGACTCGAGACAGATAGTCAGCAGGAGGCTCGTGACACGGAGCCGAGAGACGACGACGACGACGACATCTTATTGCGCGGACTGCAGGCAAACTCGATCGACTGCTCGCGATAGGAGACAAAAATATACACGAACACAAGTTTCGTCGAGTGTTTCCCCGCTGGGAGGATTAGAGCTGGCGCGAGCGCGAGCTTTAACCGGGGCAGAGTGCAGAAAGCGGCCCTATGCTCGATCCGTTCCGAATCCATCGGATCCGAGCTCGCTCCTCGTTACTCGACTCGCAGCTGATCGCGGTATCGGACGCGTTAACTTGCAGGGAGCAAGCGGCGCACGACTTCTTCCAGGCCGAGGTAAAAATCCCCTGCATCGATAAGGTGAGCCGCTCAAAAATCTGCGTCGACTCCCCGTCGGCTCTCCGCTCGCGGCGTTGCCCGTTTTTACCTCGCCTCGCTCATCGGCTCTCCCGCTCTACTGAACAGCTGTTCGGTTCATGTGCGCCGCGCGTATAGCATTTTTCGCCTTCTCCCGGTATAAAGAGCGCGGCAGTGGTTGTGCAATAAGCGGCTCGGCGTGCGCCCGCGTCTCGAATCTTTAGAGAGAGAGAGAGAGGAGAGCAATGGTTATAGCCGGTTCGCGTGCCGTAAATTTAGAGCTCGTGCCCCCAGCTCGCTCTCGCAAACAGTCGTTTCGCGCCTTTTATTTGAGCAGCTCAACTTTTTCCTCTCGGAGTCTTAATACTTCTTCGATTTTACGACTCGCTCGCTTTGTCATCGTTTTCGAGCAGATATTTTTTGGCGATCCACCGCTACGCACGAATTAGCCGTTATCCGCTTTGTAAAATATACATAGGGAATTGATATTACGCAATTGGTATAGGTGCAGATTCTTTGGTAAACTACAGTCGTCCTCGCTTATTTTTCCAAAAAAGCTTAAAAATCAAATGACACTTTTACCGTACAGAATATTGTAGCAAAGGAGTATAGGAGTATATAGGTATGTAGTTAACGGTGTTTTATAAAATGGAAAAAAGTCTCGTCGAACGTAAACACGGGCTACCGTCTCGCAAGCCAACGATCGAGCCAACGATTTACACGGAAGGCATGCAAAACATGATGTGTGTATCTTGTAAAATATTTAGCCTGCGAGAATTAAAAAAGAAAAATGCCGAGTTTGAGCAATGTAATCAGGAGGTGCCTCGGTCTAAAATCACTGCAGACATCCAATAACTTTCCACATCCAATCAAGCCTCTCTACACGATCGAGCAGCATCGGCATCAGCAGCAGAAGCGTACCCTTAATGTGTCTCACCGTGCCTCGCATTTTTCCACTTTAAACTCTAAATCTCTCCGCTCGCGACGCGCAGCTTATTAAATCGAACATCTTGTACGCTAAACCTCGTACACGTTCGCTCACACACACACACACACACACACACACACACACAGATGCATACGTGCAGAAAAGGAGAGGAAAGTTCAAAGATGCAGAGAAGAGACTCTCGAGCGAGAATTTCTCGAAGCCTGTATAAGGCGAGCCCGTGTTAATGGAAAGGTGTGGTGTATACCCATAATCTCTCTCTCTCTCTCTCCCTCCCTCTCTCTCGCTCGATCCGCTTGCATCTGCCCCTCGGCCGCGCTGGAATCCTGTCAAAGGAAAGCAACTTCTTTTTCCCCCTATACAGTTGGTGTAGACATCGCGATTGTCACGCCGCGAGATCGAAGCCTCGGCGAGTGAGCCGACCGCAGCGGCCGCTCGATGCACGAGATATGCGCCCCCGGCAGGAGCAGGAGGAGGAGGAGGATGGAGGAGGACAAAGACGGATGGAAATGGCGCACGTTTTCGTGTTTTACGAAATGCCGGGCTATGTAAGCGATTCAGCGCGCGCCGGTCCGAGGAATGCCGCCGGACGCCCTCGCTCGGGACGTTTCTTATGCTGCGCTAACCGCCGCGACAGTCGTGAGCTACGTGACGAAAGGATCCTAGCTACCTTTTTTTTTTCTTTTTTCTTTATTTTGTCCCAGCTTTCTGCAGTTTCGTTGGGCAACGAGTGAGACGCGCTGATGGTGCGACCTGCAGCCAAACAGACATTTCTAATATTTGAAAAGCGGCGCAAGAATCATAATTTTCCACCTATGAAGAATTATCAATGGAACGTAATTCTAATTTACACAAAACGACGGGAAAGAAATAGCAAAAGGATGGGAGCAAAGTAATTAGTAGAGTATCGGCAGTCGGTGCAGCAGCAGCGAAGCAAAGAAACGAGGAAGAAAAGAGCGGCGCACCGATCCCTAGCTCTTACACATACAGAGGGCCGAATATCTCTTTCACCTGTCCGATATATATCCCGGGACTTGAGCTCGAGTCGAGAGTCTTGCAGCAGCACTTAGCCGCCGCCTGTGCGACGATAAAGGTCAGCGAGAGCGTTGCGATATATGAACACGCCCTTCTCGCACTCTCTTGCAGCGGATCGAGTCGGTTTGGCGCACTCCTCGAGAATAACAGCTGCCGCATGCAGGAAAGGTAAACAAACGGCTCTGGCGGTGAGGTGGGGGGAGACTGGATCGGTAAATCACCGAGATTCATGTAGACGTTACGTTCGTCTTTTAGCCCCGGCTCCTCGAGCTGCTGCAGCTCGATCTTTTCTTCTCCTCCTCGATCCTTCGGCAGCAGTCGCGAGCGGCCTTATGTAAGCTCGAGGAATGCACACGGGCTATAGGCGCGCCGCGAGCCAACTTTGAAAATCCATCAAGCCGACCGGTTGACCTTGCTCAAGCTGCACATAGATACATTAGCATTTTTGCTTCTTCGGCAAGGAACCTTTGTATCGATGAATCAAACATTTTTTTCCTCCAAAAATGTGTATGCATACATCTATATCTCGGAAATGTACGAACCGATTTTCCAATTTCAAAATTCATTTTATTCAAAATTAATTTTGAAGATCAGTCGATTTTCCTTTTGTTTTGTGCATTGCAAAGAAACTAAAAATTAAAAAGTCATTAAAAAAGTTTCATAAATTTTGCAATATGCGCTTGAAAGAGCTTTCAGCAATAACCCACAATTGAATACCTTATTTTTTAAAATAACATGCGTCGTCCTTTTTTTTATTTCGAAAAATGTAATTTTACGGGCCACTAACAAGTGCCCGGTTTGACTAGACAGACAATCGGTTTTACCAAATTAGTGCAACCGATGGACGAAACCAAGGCAGCGTTTTTACCTGACTTTTGGGTTACCATTCACGTTAGATTTTTTTCAGTATAATTATTCAACATCTGATTAATTAATATTTCGCACAGGAAAACCAATTTTCTACCATTATAATGCCCATTACAATAACCGAATAATTCCAGTAACTAATCTTATACATACTGGTATTATAGTTGCTACATTCATTTGTATTATACAGCACTAGATCTGCTAGCATAGCAGGCATATTTTCGCTTTGATTTCGTACCAAACCAACTTTAGAAAAAATGCATAAAGGACCGACACTCCTCAACCTGTCCACAATGTTTTCAACAGTTGAACGAATGCTCGTCTACACACATACATCGTAGAGAAACAGAGAGAGAGAGAGAGAGAGAGAGACAGAAGAGCAGAGTTGGCGCGGTTCACCTGCGAGACTCTCGGCTTCATGTAGATAAAGTACTTACAAGCGAGAAGGAGAGGGCGAAGAGCGCCACTCCTTGCACTTGCGTCGTGCACCTCGTCGAGGGGCAGAGAGAGAGAGAGAGAGGGAGAAAGAGATATAGAGAAGGAGCTCTACGACATGCCGCCCATGCCGCCCAGGCAGCAGCAGCAGCAGCAGCAGCTCATATCTGCCTTCTCTTTCTCTCCAGCTGTTATTATCAGAGGTCAGGTGGAGGTCGGAGCGGCGGCGCAACAGCACGAGCGCACCGAATTACCATAGGCCGGCCTTTTATCCGCGCTCGAGCCGCCCGCGCCGAGGAGGATCTTGTAGCTGCAGTCGTAGGTGCCTGCACTGCACAGGCAGCCGGAGAGAAAGAGAGAGAGAGAGAGAGAAAGGGACGCGAGCAGACACGAGACCTTCTGATTCGATTTATTTATGTATCTGCATTGCCACCGACTCTCTGCGCGCCCTATACCTACCAGCTCCTCCAGCTCCTCCAGCTCCTCCAGCTCCTACCAGCTCCTTTCTTTCTTTTCTTTTCTTTCCTCGATCGTACGGCTTACATTTCCCTTCCCTTCCCTTCCTTTGCGTGCGGCTACATTTTTCTTTGAGAATGGTACGTACGATCGCAGCTTTACCGTTGCCAGCTCCACAGCTGCTACTTTTCCAATTATGCTCCCTCAAAACATTCATCTTTTTCTTTTAGTTTCATAGAGAATTGCATAATAATACACAAAAATCTTAACTTTACGCTTCGCACGCTTTCGTAACAGGAAATTTTTCGAAGGGCAGTAAATTATTGTTTTCAATTTATTCGCAGATCTTTTATACCCATGTACGAACTGTGCCACTGCAGTGTTCTACATAAATATTTAGCGTTCAAGTAGATACAAGTTACTCAAGGTACTTTGTAGCTTGGACCGGTTGACAAACAAATTAACGCGAAATAATTCCAGGGAATTCTGCACAAAGCAGAAATTAAGCCCGTCAGAAGTGGAAATTAAATTACAATTCAAGTAATGAAAGTACATTATATCTATAAAGAGTAAAAGAAGAAGCACAGTGTGTGTGTGTGTGTGAGAGAGAGAGAGAGGGCAAGCACGTGCCAGTCGCGGCGCGAAATAGCCTCACGTTGCATTCGGTTACATCTCGGCAACTTTACGGCACCGGGATTGCAGCCGCTGCCGCACGTATACATGACGAAATTTCGCGTCGGCCCCGTGGAGATGCTGGCGGAGATGCTGGCGGAGAGGCGCGAGGGGACGATGCGAATATCGACTGCCAAGTGCACTGAGTGATAAATAATTGCCCGATTGCGTGTGGCTTTATATGCGCTTTTCCAGGAATTCCAATGTGCGCAGGGGCTCACCGCGCGCGCTGAGGACAGCTACTCTCGCGGACCTACGCGCGGGGCCGTTACGAGCCTCCAACCTTATTTCATAAATAACTGCTTATTAATTGTAAGCTGCGATCTATCCGTTAAGTTCGAATCTCTTATACGCAGCGCTTTTGTGTCCTAGGCGACGGTGGCGGTGGCGACGTATACACTTTGTTCGTCGCATTTGCTTTGGGGCTCGTCGAGTATAGCGTTCGATTTAAAAGGTCGAGATGCGAGCGCGCACGCAGTAAGTTGTTTTTAATACTTCGCGGTGTTATTATCCTGGATAAATATGTTTGTTTTTGCTGCCTGCAGCTGAGCCTGCACCGACCACTTACGTATATAAATGTCGACATTTGCCTCGTATCTGTCTTATAAATTTGAAAAGACTAATTTCGGCTCCGCTTTAAGTATCGCTAGATAAAATACTCGAGTTTGATAATAATACATGGCAGCTCGCTTTCAAAAGAGAGCATATACGCGGAATAACGAAATATATAACATATAGGTTTGCGCAATTAACTAATAGGAATCCTCGGTGCTGCACTTAGCCTGAAAAAGGATACTCAGTGCGGTCTCGGTGAACTTGTGCATTAATTTCAAATGGAATCGCCAATAAAGAATAATCGATCTCTATGGCAAATAAGAATTGCGAGCGTAAGTTTATAGTGCAGCAGTGCAGCAGTGCAGCAGTGCAGCAGTGCGCGTGCAGCGGTGCAGTTGGAATTAGTTTGCGAGAAGGAACGAAGAGACCGGCACTATGCACTTTTAGTCTAATGCCGTTCTTACTTAAGCGGCGAGCAATAAGGAATTCGAGAAAGGGAAGCCATTAGCCGCACAATTTTCCCTAAGTTCAGCTTAAATGTATCGATATAACGCGACCGCGGCAACGGCGGCGGCGGCGGCGG
This sequence comes from Megastigmus dorsalis, assembly GCA_900490025.1. Taxonomy (NCBI): domain Eukaryota; kingdom Metazoa; phylum Arthropoda; class Insecta; order Hymenoptera; family Megastigmidae; genus Megastigmus; species Megastigmus dorsalis. The sequence goes on from UELU01147408.1 coordinate 48,046, forward strand.
CTGTTGGAGCGATCGAGCTGGCGCGTGATTTATGATTCAATTTCTTCATCGAGTCTGGTAAAGATAGAGAGAGAGAGAGAGAGAGAGAGAGAGAGAGAGAGAGAGCCTCGCCTTGTCCTATCTTCGCTGTTAGGCTGCCGAGAGGCGGCTGCACGCCGCAATTACTCGAGGCTAATCCCGAGACGAGAGATAGTCCTTTCGCCGGGTGCGCGCGGCTATGTGCTCTGCCACTCGCCGCGAGCGCTCCAGCGACAGTCTCGACGATAATCTCGAATGCGCGCATATGCCTCTCCTTTTTTCGCTTTCTTCCTCTGCTCCGGACCGACCGCCGCACTATCTATCTACGCTTCTTTACTTTTCTTTCGCCCTAAGTAATTCGTTTCCCTGCGATCTTAATTCTTACGTAATTGTATATGTTACCGAGTGCCAATGCAAAGATTAGCAACGTACTTATTGATTTCAATTATGTGCACACTTCTTCCACAACATCTTGGACTATTAAGCTGCGTTTGTTATTTTGTCCATGGCGATTGCATTTGGCTGCTTATTTCTTCTTCGGATTATTCACTCCTGCAATTTCTCTCTTTCGATCGCTATAGCTCAGAGAAAGCACTTGAAAAGAGTTTTTGGGTTTTAGAATAGCCATAGGTCGGTGACGCTATCCGACATGGCAGACAACGACGGTACAACACCGCTGCGTATATCTACAGATTGCCTGCAGCATATCTACACATTAAAATCTATCGGAGAGCGTAACAGACTCAGCTAGTGTATTTACTGTCGATACAAACGCTGGTATTGCATAACTATTTTCACTGTCATGTGCTCAGATATTTTCTGCAATATACACTTTTATATAACAATTATTAACGTCATAAAGTCATTTAAATTTTTTTCATATTTGGGATAATATAATAATTTCACGCAATAATAGAAGAATAACAAATTTTTATACTTTTCCTTCAGTTTTGTTACGTTCGTCATAACCATGCAGTTTCAAGTTTCGGTGTACCATTGAAATACTTCTATTCATATACGATATAACATTAATTGCCTTATTCCTATGATGAAACTAGCAAAGTATAATAAAGATTTTTCAAAGATTTTCTATTGGCCATAAAACTCGATAAAATGATTTCGAAAGTAAAGGGAGAATCGAGAAAATTATATATTATATGGAATTAACGTTAGGCAAAGACAAAAGGCAAATGTCGAAGGCAGAACAATGACAAAGTTCAAGGCTTCGCTGGTCGTCAAGTAAAACCCGTGTTACTCCGCAAGTGCGGTTCGATCGTAACAGTATGCCGCCAACTCGGAGCCTCCACTCTAATTCATTATTCGACAATGACGAGGTGAATTCTCGGGTAGATGTTTCCGAACAGAAGGCGCGACTTTCAATATTTAGAGCGCGTCATCCGGAACTTGATGTACAATAACCCAAATAAATTTGGAAACGTTGCTTCGATAACTATGGAGGCTACAGGCGTTGCAGCATCGACACATCGACGGATGTACACGAGGAGCAAGGCAATGGCGGCTGGCCTCCCGGTCCCTGGAGCATCGGAGCCCCTCCGAAGGAGATCGAGTTGTAAAAAGGAGCGTGCACTTTTAGCCCGGCTCCTTACGGCGCATTGTTATCCCTTGGAGAGCTGCAGAGGCTCGCACTCGGAGCGCACAATGAACAAACACTCCCTCGGCCGCGAATCGAGAGAATTAATTACAGATCAGCTGGTCGGAAAGAACTTCATGCCGCTAGTCCATCCCTCGATCGGCCCCGCTCCTCTAAATCCCCATGATATCTCATCCTCGGGGCTGTGCCGATAAAATCTCGTCCGGCCATTAGCAAATTAAGTTCGCACTGAGTCGAGATATAGGGAAGGGTCTAGTCGAGAGTCTACCCGAGTCTAGTTAGTCGTTGCGGCGCGATCGTAGCGAACGCCCATTCCGGCTATATACATCGTGGCCGCGGCGTGGCGAAAAAGGAAAAAAACCTGCCCGCGGAGCTCGTCCTAGCTCAGGGAAAAAGAGGCCTAGCTCCAGTGGATAAAGAGGAGAGAGAGAGAGAGAGAGCGTTAATGTATTCTAATGCTATGCCGCCCCGACAATGAAGGCACAACTCATCTGGCCTCCTCCCCCGCAGGGCCTCGAGGACCCCTTGGACAATGCGCTCGCTTGACCTCGCTCTCTTCCTCTCTCTCTCTCTCTCTCTCTCTCTCTCGCTCTGTAGCGGTGTTTCTGCCAGCGAGCGAGACATTTCCGCGACGTCGAATCGACCTGTGGTCAGGAGGAGAGCCGAGAGAGACGCTGGAATGGGAGAAAAACCTCGGAGCGCGCGGCCCCAGCCAAAGCCCCAGCGAAATGTTAAAGCTATCGCGACGATGACAAACATTCTATCCGGAGACGATATGCGGTGCATTTTCAGTATTCCGTGAACGCCACCATAGGTAAATTTAACCTGAATCGGATAAACTTATTAGATATATGTGTTGTACATCTTGCTCGCTGTAAAAGTGTATTCGATAAGCTGCGCATCAATGGCACTTATAAGTATACCTTGTCGATCCTACATCCATTTGCTAAACTTGTACTTATGCTTAGATTTTTCTAGGTGAATCCCATCGTTGAAGCTTACGAGCTGTACACGCCGAGCCGGCGATTTAATCTCAAAGTCCAGCAAACAATTCATTGAGATATCGTTATATTGATCAAAGCTCTGGTGCATACATAGTACGAGGAGAGGCAAAAATTGGACTCTTTCAATTGGACTTAAATACTATAATTAGAATAAAAGGGTCGTAATATATTCATCGAGTGCGCGTCGGTAAGGTATACGCAGAGATTTACGCCGTGGCAGCGCATATCTCGTTCAGAGCTGGCCCGTAGCCGCATGGCAGCTTTCTCCTCGAGAAAGCAAACAATAACTAATGATATAAAAGAAGAGAAAGTATGCGGGCGCGTGCATTCTATTCAATAATGGCGAGTCGATTTTCCGAGCTGCACGGGGGGGAAAAAAAAAGCAAGCTAGTGGCGCGGGCGGTCGGCCCCTGCGCAAGATCGAAAAGCAGAAGAAGAAGAAGAAGAGTCGCTGATGGTGCGCGTGGGTGTGGGGGACGCGACTTGGATTGTTCGGCCGCGAGCCATCGCCACGAAAGATCTGCGGCAGCTCGCGGTACGGTGTCTCGGCTTGATTGTTTAATCACCCGAAAAATGCTGTTATTGTGACTCGCGGAGGCAGCCGCGGCTTCTCTTATCTCTCGACAGCTCGAATGTCGCTAGATACTCGATCGATAACCTCTTCATTTGCATTCCATCGCTCTCTGCGCTTTTCCAATGCAAATCGTACTAGGAGGAGCTCGATAAGTGTCGACAGCTGAAATATTGATCGACGTCTCTTCTACTTCGTAAATATCGAGTCAATTGAGAACTCGTGGAAAAAAAAAATCTAGTCCAAGCGATGCGGAGGTTTTTCACGCTGGTAAAGAGCGGAGCACTCGCGCAGCGGTGGGAGAAGAAAGAACCTCGGACCCGAGAGCAGGGGAGAGTTGCGTTGGGATCGGGCGAGACGTCGGTCCGCATCCTCTCGACTACTCCCCGATGGCAGGAGCGGCCGCGGCGCATTAATGTCGCGCATTCATGCATTTTACAACATGTGCCAAAGAGCGAGTGAGCCGCGCGGAGCAGGGACAAAATCACTTTGATTATTTGCGCGCATTACTCTCGGGCTGCAGATCGATATCCGACTCGGGACCTATTGTCGACTAGAGAGAGGAGAGAGAAACAGAAGTCGGCGCGGTTCTCCGCACAGTCTGTACAGCGCGACAGTCCCCCTAGGCTGCACTAGAGGACAACAAACGGCGCTCGACTCGTTTAGTCCGGAGGAAAGGATCGTCGCGTCGTTCGATCACTCGCGCGGGAAGCTCAGCAGTAGCAGCAGGAACAACTACCACCGCCGGCGACACGCCGATTTTCTTACCGGCAGCGAATCCATTTTGCGCAAGCTCGCATCTTGTCGAGCTATGCTAATGTCATTGCTCGCTCGCTTCTTTTTCCGAATTGCCCTCGCTTCGTCGCGGGGAATCGTAATGAATCGACGTCGGCTATACTGGCCTCTCCTTGCGCCGCGCCGCCGTCGCCGACTTGGCTTCTAGATAATCTTTTAATTCCTTTTTTATGCGGGGCTACTTTGTGCGGAGACCTGCTTTAGATCGATTCAATTCAAATAAGTCCCGTTAATGATACTATTTTCAAGAAAACTTGCCTCGATTCGCGCGTCAATTATTACATAAGTATATACACACTTTTCTGTAATATATAGGTATTTTTTTTTTTTCGATATGTCAGCGTTCGAAATAAATATCACCTGTTCATTGAATTACTAAAAATAAATTATCACACAATGGGAGTCTTGGTAAAATGTCATTGTAAATGTAAATGGGAGAGATTTTTCTCAACTTTGATCGCTCTATCACTTTCGAACAATGCTCGATCATGCGGCAAAAATTTTACATGACTGATGGACTGCGATTGGAAACTTGTTGTAAGTATCCGACCCATTATTGCGGTATAATTCATTAGATGTGTAGCACAATAACGTATAGCGCACTTACTTTTACTCTTGCCTATGATTGCAAATCATTTATTATTATACGGCAACCGTGCTTATGGATTTAAACTTTTTATTGATATTTTAGCTATAGCAGATTATTAAACGCGTTGAAAATGCTTGCCTGCAAACAGGTTTCGAAATAAATCAAATTGTGCAAATATCCTTCAGCATCGCGGGCGCTCGAGTTCTTGCAAATTACTTATCTTTTCTATGGCATATTTACAATGTATTAAATACACTGTATAATTTTGCAGTTACTTAATGTCAATATACAACTTATATAACTTATATAATGTTACATATATAGTTATATTACATATATAACTATAGTTGATTTACTTTTTTCACCAGTTTCGATTTAATTATGTTTTTCTGCATTTTCGATTAGTCTACCTGATATTATTATTGTAACAATGACGAAGACATAAGCCATACATAGGTTTTATTTTAATCAATCAATTAATTTAAGCAGATGAAATAATTCGCGGTTTTTTAAATAAAGCATAATTTTCGAAAGCAGCATAATGCTAAGAGCCGACGATCCAAATTAATTACTTTAGCATCATAAAAATAGCCTGCAATCAATACTTGCCTCGATTATCTATGTAGAATTTGATTCGTCGAGCACGGGTTGGCCGCGCAAGAAACGAGTCGATTTGCCGGCACGCGCAACAGTCTTCCAATTTCCGCAGAAGGATGAAGCGCGCGGCATAAGAAGAAAGGAGAAGTTGCAGCTGCGTGAGATCCAAATTAAACCAATAAATTAACGGCGAGCCGCGATCTTTAATTAGCTGGACTAATTGTGCGCGTATACGCGGGGAAGCGCCGGGCGAAAAATGCGTGCGCGCGCCGTGAAGCTCGTCGTCGCGCTGATTTATTAACTAGGAGCTGGCAGAGGCCTATACACTCCTTTTAATTAAGCGCCAGCGGCTCTATTACACTTTTCCCCGCTCATTCTATGCGTGTTACGCGATAAACGACGTCCTGCGCACTTGGTATATAAATCAGCTCCAGCTACTGCCGAATCTATACCATGCCCTCTTACTTCTACATCATCATATCTCAAATCGAATGGATATTTATTATTTCGGTTATGAAAGAGAGAGAAATTTAGGAACAGCTGCTTAGAGACTGTTTTTTTTTATTTATTGCTGTTCCAATAGATCGATTTTAAAAAGTAATGTTTATTTTGTGGGGTGTAGCTAGTTATTAGCTATAAGTGACTGAAATATACATTTGCACTTACATACACGTGCGATGTTGTTGTTTTGAGAATTAACGATGTTATGCAACTGAATTGTGGCTTACCTGAAACATAAAATTAAAAATATAATTAGTAAGTAATCAATATTAAAGGTTCATAATACAGATCAATATTGAACAATATTATAGTGTCACTTAATAAAAGCATTGGTCATAATCATCATCAGAGCGTTTTATTAACCACGTAAAATTATTAATCCCTGTACAGAAACACGTACACAGCAGTAAAGAAGAATACAAAAAATATTAAGTTTGCAATTAAAAGTGTATAAATATATATTTCCCGTCCTCCAATGTCGGTAAAGTGACGCGCGAGACTCGAATGACTCGATCTCGTACCATGCGAGAGGTAGGTATATAAACTCTCCGACAGGAAAGCAGATCAATGGAAATTCGACTCGATATCGGCTATTTTACTCACATCCTCGAGTTTTTTGCCACACGTCCTGGCTGCAGAAAAGCATTAAGGAGCGTATTTAATAAAGCGTAGTGCCGCCGGGAGCACGAGTGCAGCTGTAAACCGACTTCCCAGCGCTTAGATGATTTTTCTAGAGAACTGCAGCTCCATGAGATTCACAAGTCGATTAGTGATATTGAGCCATTGTCCTTATTGGCGAGTCGCGTTGCAATTAATCGACTGTTCTAATGACCTTATGGTTTCTCGCGCAAGTGCGTCTAGCCGTACATCGACGCTGCAGATGTGGGATAAGAGATTTCTTAAGACTCAACTTCGCTACGCCAAAAATATAAACGATATGTAACGATAAATGCAGATTTGAGCAATCTTATTTGAGAAAACGTCTCGCATAACGAACCCCGTTCAACCGAAAGCTAGAGGGAGAAAATAACACGATCTCCCTTGATTTATCTCAAATTAAAAGTGACGGTATGGATTTCAAGTGTCCGTTCCAATGGAGCGAGAGGATCCCCGGTCGGAGTAGTTTTTCCGCGGTACTTGTTCACGAACTCGATCGCAAAGTGCAGCTATCCTCATTGTTTATCCGTTGGCCGAGCCGCCAAGTGCCAAGAAGCACAAGTTTCATCGAGCTCGAGTATGCAAAGTCGAGCGGCTGCTGCACTGGGCGCACTGCGCATTACTGCATCGCGAGCACAGACTGGAAGCCGCAGCAGCAGCAACAACAGCAACAAGAAGAAGAAGAAGAAGAACAGTAGGTAGTAGTGGCTCGCGAGAGTTATATGCACGACTTTTTGAGCACGAAAAGAGGATCAAACGTGAGGCTGGCTGCTCTCCGTCCAACTGCATCTCCTGGGATATCGTTGTCCATGCTCGCATAAGAGATGCCCGGAGCTCGTTAGTATGCGGCATCGAGCATAAGTTCGCCTCGCCATCTCAAGAGAGAGAGAGACAGAGAGAGAGACAGAGAGAGAGAGAGAGAGAGAGAGGAGAAAGAACAGAAGAAATTCGATGAGCTCCGGCTTCTACCCTAGGTAGCAGAGCACAAATGCACTCGGCTGCTCTCTATTAGCACCTGTCAGCTTGGCCCAACTCTTTCGTCATCGCAACGACGACATTGTACCTGGACATTGTAAATGGCCATAGGTCATTTCAGTGCTTGAAATCCAATTTTTATTTGTAGAAAATTATTCAACTTTGAAAAGTATGTTCTCGTGTAGAAAGCAATGAAAGGCTCGAGTACGATGAGCTCTTTGGATTTGGAACCAAGCCCAAAAGAGAGGCTCGAACGAAGAAAAGAGCTGAGCGCCGCGCGATACAGAAGCTCCTCAACGCGACGAACTCTCGCTATTTCTCACTCGGCGCGAAACGAACTAATCGCCAAGCTGCTACGCGCCACTGACGATAATCTCGAGCTTTTCCGCGAGCTGCCAGTTGCGGGAGACGCAACGTTTACCGCGGCCCGCGCGTCCCTTCTCAAAGGGCTTTTCTTTGCGCGCAGTAGCTGCCGAGCGATAGATAGAGCCTCGGATGGATCGATCGATCGCTACCGCTACCACAGCTGCGAAAGAGCTGCGAAAGGGGAGGTGGAGGAGGAGGTGGAGAGGGAGAGGTTCAAGATCGGCTCGCCGCGACTCGATTCCCTCCTCCTCTATCGCGGATCCTTGTGAAATCTTGGAGGCGCGAGCGACGACGACGACAACGACGACTACGACGACGACGACTGGCGCTCGTGATTTATGGGAATATCGCGAGGCTGCTTCTGCTGCGTGTCCCTATTATATACCCCGCGGCGCGTCTCCCTCTCTCTCTCGCTTTTATAATGAATGGCGCGGAGGGAACGCGAGAAACTCGTCTCCGCGAGCGATAATCCACTCTTGATACGCGCCTTGCCTCTCTCTCTCTCTCTCTCTCTCTCTGTCTATACATGCACATGCAGCCTTTTTCCTTCGTTTTTTAGATCTTCTTCTCTGTATACGCGCTGCTTCTTTTCCTTTCGCCGCGTAGGCGAGGTATTTGTTTTGAATTTATCCCCCCCCCCCCCCGCCTCGCCGTATAATCGGCCTGCGCCGGCGAATATAAGTTATTTATGGCCCTGATAATCGCAGCTGGATTTACAGTTCGAGAACGGCATTGTTCGCGTTTACTAAATGTGAAGTCGCGTGCCGATCGCGGCCGCGCACTTGTTCGCTTTGTCTTCTCCATCATTCGCTCTTCATATCTCGAGTTTTCTCAAACTTTATCGAGGGCTGCATGTACATTATGTAAGACTGATTATTAGCTTTTTCGAAATTTCCTTAAAATTTGCACTAACAGCTGCATCGTGAATGCATATATTAAGACTGCAGATGTGAAATAAAATATGTGCGCAAGGTGGCTTCGTTAGTTTTGTATCGTGCAAGGTACTTTTCCTTTGCGCGGAGGTGAGTCACTGCAATGCAATAAGAACGAGCTCGATAAATATAAGAAAGTATAAAAAATCAGGAGAGATCCGCAATCAATCTATAAAGGAGAGAAATAAACGGCACTAGCGCCGCCGAGTAAATGATCGGCTTTTCGAAAAGTATACATACAAGCAGCAGGAATCTGAATATTTAAAAAATCTACGTATTCATTATCAGGAGCGAGAAGACGTATTAATCCCCTTATCGAGGCGAGCAAATCCAAGCAGCTCAGTCCTTTCCATATACAAAGCTGCACCGCCGCAGAACAATGTTCGCGCGGTTGCAGAAAAGAGCTGCGGCAGTATTATACGTCGCGACCTTCGCGGGCCGCTCGTTCAAATCACCGCTCCCGCCTAAACGAGCCACCAGCTCCTATATATATATATATATATATATACATCCTTGGCGAGCGGCTGTTGCTGCTTGCGCTCGTGCTCGAAAATCAATTATACGTTGTGCGCGCGAGCCGCCGCGATTGCTACACTTTCGAGTATCTCGTGAGTTTACACGTTGTATAGTCGGGGAGGCCTGCAGGGAAAAGCGTTGAGGTGTGTGCACAAAGCCAACTGTTTTCCCCAGCTCCCGATGGAAAAGCGCCGATAAGAGAGCTGCGATGTCAATTTGTCTGGGAATTAAGGCGCTTTTCCTCAGAACACAATGGGCCGATTGTAGTTTTTCCGTGCGTCGGAGAAATTAGCCACGTTGCCGTACTTAGTTATATACAACTTCATTTGCGCTCCGGTCCGCGCAAACAACCCCATTGAAATCGCTACCACTGACTAAATTCGGCGATGCAAAGCGGCTCAGCTTACTCGAATATCGATTAGGTTTCTTATAATTGAATCACGTTACATTCCATCTTTTATTCTGTGTATCTTTTATCGTTTTCGGTACATTCGATAAAAACTCTCTTCCTCGATAAACTCATGGAATGTGAAATTTCACAAAGAATAAGTTGGTATATAGCTGCGGTAAAACGGAATGATGAATTTGATTAAAAACAATTGAAACATAACCTTCGCTGCATTTCACTGGATGCAAATGACCACTTCTACTTCCCTGTATTAAAGCATAATATGATTTCCCACGCTGGCAAGCTGAACACGCTCAACGCGGATATATCCCCTTGGAATTATCAGAACAATAAAACTAATCCAATCTAATCGGCCGCGCGCGGTGTGCGCTAATTACCCAACGGCGCGTATTGCGACTGGAGTCGTGCATCAGCTGACCGGTCTTGATATTATTTATACCGGTCCGAGGGGAGAAAGGCAGAGAGCCAGAGAGCCAGAGAGGCAGAGAGAGAGAGAGAGGGAGAAGCGGCGAGAAACGACAGTAGCCAGATATAATTCGCTCCCGTCGAGTGTAATGACGCGCGAGCCGCTACCATTTCCCATTGACCACATAGCTATAGCTTTAGAGCTAATCTTATAATTACGGCCTCTATTCTATTACTTGGCCGGCGATTGCGGATAGCCATCCAGCTCAGCCGCTGCAGATGCTCTCATCCCTTTCTTCTTCGCTCGCCTCTCGGCAGATCCTCGTGAGCCGCGGCATCAGAGCCGCCGCGATGCTTTGATCGACCTCGACTCCTGCAGATCGTTATCGCTGCGCTTCGATCCTAATCGATTTCTCTTTTCGTCTATATACACACGCGGACGTTATACCTTTATGGAGCTCAGCGAGTATACCGATCTTCGTCGCTCGCAGAAATATATTTGACAGCGGAGTGAAAAATAAATATTTCGCTATCTCGGGAAAGACTGATAGTGCGGGCCACTTTACTGCCAATGAATTAAATATAATTGCGCTTAAAGTGCTGTAGTAAAAGAAAGCCTTTCGGATGGAAGGATCGTTTTTATTGCCGGCGTCTCGAACCTTGCGCTCAGCAATAACATCAGCTTTATTAGGCTTCTAAATATCGTTTTACTTGCACAATTACCTAACAGTTACGGAATATAATAAACATTCTTGAATCATACCTTATCGCAGCTTAAACGCATTTATCCCATCGCATACGTACCTAGCAAATATTTTTAATGCTCGTATAGAGAAAAATTTCATTTTACTTCCGATTTCATGTTGGGAGACCAGAGATTGACGCTATTAATTCGAAAATTAATTTGATTATAAATTTCAGTGACGTTTGCAAATTAAGTAATTGGACTTTAATTTGACTCTCGTGTCAAGCCGAGATACGTATAAAAAAAAACAAAAACTGTACCTTTAAAGAAAGATTCAGCGAAACTTCCTTCGCTCCGAGCACCGCGATTACCTGCACTATAGGGACATAATAAGTATATTCTAATTGTAGAGTCGTGACCTGTCACGTGATAAAATCAAGCTCTTCTGTTTCTGTATATCTTTTTTCTTTGTGCTATTAATCTCGTTGATCTATTGTGCACTTTCATAGCGGCGGCAAATGGGTGTAGCAGACCTTGGAAAAAAAAATGTTTCTCCTCCCCTAATCAGAACAAAACAATAAAAGGGATATTCGATCAAACATTCTATTTATAAGAATGATTCATTGCAGCGTTCGCGGCTTTTTTCTATCCATTTGATTTATTTATTTTCGACTTTCTGTCTATCATGTTCAGCGTAAATGATATACAATGTAACAATGTAATTTTCTGTAAAAATAATCATAATAGCAGAGGCTGCAGCTGTACGTTTATATGCAAATGGGAAAATGAAAAAATTTGATATGAAAGTAAAAGTAGATAAAGATTTAAAAGTATATTGTATTAGAAATTATAAGATCTAGTTTGACGTAATTAGTACGTTTGAACGTGTTGGATCTTTTTCCCTGATCCTTGCATATTGTCCTCTAAATATTTCCATTTAGGAAAAATCATAAATCTCGAATAAGACTTTCTACATTAATTTGTGACGAGTAGGCAGAATCATAATTCTGAGAATAGGTGAAAGAAGGAGAAAAATCCAGAGGTCGCGGGAATAATTAAAAAGTCGAGCGCAGGGCAGTGGGCCGGCGCGGCAGTAAAGTAAGGAGGAGGCGAAGGAACAAGAGTTTATCCTCGCTCTCGCGGGAAAGATCGCAGCTCCTAAGGACCGATCGATCTTTACAAGCCTACCGCGCGCAGTATTCCTATAAGTAGTAAGGGGATGAAGTTGTTCGGCCAGCTGGCAATCGCCATAAGTCACGAAGCCGATATAAGCCCAATGCCGAGGGCCGCGATGCAAAGTAAACGCGCAAAAAAGGACAGCGAGCCTACACCGCCTCAACCTAAGTATTACATGCTATGTGCTCGCCCCTGCCCCCAGTTTCGAACACACACACACACACAGAGAGAGATGGGCTGCACGTATATGTATATATACCATATAGGCAAGCTAATGCACGATGATGCGCCGCTTCTCTCATATTATCGGCTGGCCGTGTAGACGCACACACAGACGGAGAACTACAAGCTGGGGGCAGAGAGAGAGAGAGAGAGAGAGAGAGAGAGTCCGCGTTGGCTCGCTTGTGGCACTGACCTTGTAAATCGCGAATCTCAACATAATATCAGCTGGTACCCGCTTGTTCGCCGCTCCACATCTATATATACATGCTCGCGAGTCGGAGCCTTGGTCAGTTAATTATCGTCGCGCTAAATATTCGCGCGGTCAGTTCTCGCCGTAGCCCCGACATACTCCCTGCAGCAGACTCGCCGCTTTTCTCCCTCGTCCGCCGCTTCCCCTTAGAAATAATCGAGTATCTCCCCGAGATTTATGACATTTCTGCTACCGCTTGCACTCCATTATGACGCCTATAAATCTCTATAGATACATTCATTTGACTTATTATGCAGTTCAGTTTAATTATTTCACGAGACATGCGCGATACAAAAGGTTTTCTAACAATTATAACTTGCTTGGAATATAACGTTGCAGGATATAAGCAGCTGATTTTGTTTTGTTTTTATTATACAGTTATCATTGGCATGCACGAGTATCAATTGCAGGTAAAAATGATTTAATTTCCATCCGCCTTTCCCATAGGTATAAGCCGCGGAACTTTCGCCGTACCGCATTTATTGCCGAGACCGTAAAATTATTTATATGCGATAAATTGGGTGTCGGAAAAAAGTCCACGCATCATCTTGTCCTCGCGATTCTCCTTTTGCCCCCATAAATGTAAGACCAGCTCCTTATTCCAACTCGCTTGCGCGCGGCTCATTTTATTTGCATTATTCGTGGCGACTGCACGTGTCCGCGGGATGTCTGTTCGCGCTTTTTAAATAATTCCATTTTGCACAGCCCAAAGTGTTGTTGTAGATGCTGATTCCCTCCCCCCTTCCCTCCCCCTCTGGGAATGATTCATCGCCGCTACATCTTGTGTATGTATAAAGCCCCTCAGCACAAGGCCAGCATTCGATGTTCCCACGCCTGAGCCCAGGGAAATAATCTTTTCCCAATGAAACTGGACAATTATAAATCGAATGTCAAGCTTGCAGCTTGGCGCGCGTGCATTCAATTTTATCATCGAAATCTTGATCTTTTCTCTCTTTGATCTCAAGGTACACAAAATTGACAAAACAATTAGCTTATCGAGAGCTGGCCGCTAAACTTAGATAATTTGTACTCGAATAAAATCAGTCATTATATAATGTAAAAGGAAAGGATAAAAAAGGAGATGTTTGAAAAGAAGTAGCGCGCATCGCCTGCGAGTAAAATACAAGACTGCGCATATCGGCGGAGTCTCCTAATAGATCCTTTAATCGGCCTAAGCATAATGTAGCGGCGCGCGGCTAAACCTTGAAATCGATTAATAGCGGCGCAAAGCTCGCGTCTCGATCGCGCGGCGACCAGACGGACGGACGGAGGGGAGGACTCGAGGTCGCGTAGCTCTGTACTCGCGATATAACTCGATATAACGAGCGGCGGCGGCGCAACTCCCGGGAAACACATGCAAATATCTTTGGCGCGGCAGCGCTTATAATATTAACGAGCCCCCGGAGCAGCTGCAGCAGCGGTAGTAACGCGTAAAAGCCAGCAACGCGCGCGCCGACATATATCACCGCGCGTCGCTGTAGCTGCCGGCGCCGCCGCCGCTGCATTTAATATTTGCTCTCTCTCTATCTCTCTATCTCTATCTCTTTCACTGTTTCTCTCTGGCTCGCGCTTGCGCTCAATTAATGGCGAATCTGCAATAAGGTGGATTGCTAATGGAAAGGGGCGTTGGAATCAGGGGAGATATAGAGAAAGAGACAGGCCGAGACGAGCTCTGTGCACGAGACTGTCGTATCGCTGCGGTAATATAACATTAGCACTGATAATCATCGCTGTAACTTAAGAGAAGCTATAGGAAGACACGCTCGGAGGTATAATATATTTTTGACTCTTCTGCATGAGCATGCATTTTGTCTCGCTACGTTTGTATTTATAGCTAAGAAAATTTATCGATGATCATCGTCATTGTTTCACAAAAATGAAGAATTTTAAACAATCGGGTCTGGTTCTTCAAGAAGTAAATCTCGTAACCAGTCGTCCGAAAATTCCTGTGGTAAGGGAAATATGGTTTTTTGTCATAAACGCCTAATCTCAAGTTCGATCCAACTGCAACCTGGACAGTATGAAAGACGCTCTCCGAACACAACAATGCTTAGGAGGCAGTGCAAAGAGCGACTGAGGGAGAGAGAGAGGGAGGCTGAATTTGCGACTCGGCGGCTAGAAAATGCATACAAGGCGCGGTAAAAGGGACAGAGCTACTAACGAGCGCCGCGCGAGTGCAGATAACGACGAGAGTGCGAGCGCGAAAACACGAGTTTCCAGAGGCCGCTCGAAGCTGCTGCGGTAAAAGCGCTTGAAAAATGGCCCCGGTGTTGTTCGCTCTATCCGCGCGGCTTAATTTATCACGCGCCGCGCGTTCGAGCGTTTTATATACAGGTACCGCGAGAGACCGCCTATATATATGTACTTGCCAGATAGGGAAATCGTCCGATTTTGAAACGTGCGCCGCGGCGAGCGTCTTTGCTCGACTTGGGATCCTATCGATGAATGCGATTGGCGCACTCTTGCCCCGTACGTGCGACTGCGAGACCACAGCGAGCTTCGAAGGTCAGACTTTAGCTGTCAAAAGACGCGCTCGATTTGCGTGAGTCGTTTAACTCGTCGTCAAAGGTATGTATAAAATTGCTTGAATGCATGCAGTCAATGATTTATACGTATACTGATGCCTCGTATTTCATGTTTATCGACAGCGTTCCACCTATCATTACGAGCGATAATGTTTCATTATTCTCTTTATCTTATTTATAACTGCAGCTTTTAGTAACGCATATCGAAGCTGATGAAATTTTGATGAATCTAGGTACATTTATTGATTTTGCAACACAAGTTACCGCGTGTACGCGATCCGCGCGACTCACTATAAATGCGAGGCTATTATTTGCTCTTTCGTAGTATATGCATTTTACTTACATTCACGTATATGCTAAATGAATAATGTATCGAAGCTTTGTAAATAAACATTTTACAAAACCAGTCAATGATTTCTCTTCTAAAGTGCCTATAATCTTACAGCAACAAATTACCGATGACGTCCTTTGGAACTATTGTACTTGCGATTCTTTCTAGTCAGAGCCATTATTAACTCGCAGTAATAATAAAATTTGTTGGTATAATAAAATTTTAGCTAACAGCTGGTCTAATGGAATGGATGAGGCTTCATCCCCGAGGCTGCAAACTCTTCCGCAAGAGTGTCCGATAGACTGCAGCAGTGCATTGGAGCCATCGGAACAGCTGTCGCAAACGACTACTCAACGACTATCGCTTCTAGATCTGAAATCCATGTCCGTGGCGGTGGCTCGCGCGGTTCAAACCAAAATAACGCAGGCTATCGGTCATAGACTCGGTTCTGGGGAAACTGCGGCAGCACCACGACGGTAGCGAACAATGTTACATTTCAAGTAGCAGCAGCAGCAGCAGCAGCAGCAGCGCATACAAACTATCCGCAGTCCCTATATCGATAGGTGTAAGCGCGGTAGGTGCTCGAGATCGAGATCGCAATCGCGAGTATATCTACTTTTTCGCACGGGATGCTCGAGTGTGCGGTGTATATCGGCGTATCGATTGGCCTCGCTCTCCCGCGCTATACACACACACACCGCCCCATTCGAGTCGTACGGGCCGTTCGAGAGAGCCTCGAGCGATTAATCAAAGCGCCGGGGATATATTAAGGTCGTTGGTTGCGAGCTCCTTTTCCGAGCGGTGGCGGCGGCGCGGGGATACATTGGACGGGCGATTGAGCAGCGCTGCTCAAGGCGCCACCGAGGCTCTTTTTTTTCCTGCTTTCGATTTTTACGCCGCCCGGCCGTGGGGAGAGGAAAAGGGACACGTTTTCTCGGGGGACATGCCGCCGCCGCTCTACATGCCAAGCCTTCGCTTATTGCCATTTTCTGCGAATCTCGCGGCTAAGCCTCATTTTCCCAATACGTATCTCAAACCAGCCTTTCCCGCGGACAATATATCTCACTTTTACTTTTACTCCCATCCCACTGCAATCAGACTGTTCCCAGTTTGACACCAAAGGGTTGTTGTACTCTTGAATCTATGAATTTTTCCAACAAGGATTCTTTTATCTAAACTTCGTTCTTGAATGTTTTAAAATAAAATAAACCTACAATTTTTTGTGTTTAAAATTGATGAACAAATCATTTGTGTATAGGTATGTGTAGTGAAAAAACGTTAACGCACAAAATCTGAATATATAATAACAAAAGAACTCGAGCTGTTTTCCATCACCAAGTTCAAAAATGAATGTCGAATTACATCATCCCGACGCGTTTCCAGTTGCATAAGCATTGGAGCAGCAGAACGCGAGACGGCGGCCACGACTAAGCACACCAACTTGCGCCTCTTAACGTCGGGAGCACAAAATCCATAATTATCGTACTCCCTCTAACAGCAACGGCCTCGTAATAACAAGCTATAACAGCCGCAGAACTGCGCCCTCGCTCAAACTCTCCTGTGGTCAAAAGCCAATAATATACGTAATATAGATTTTCAGCGTCGCTAATTAGCTGCATATACAATATACCGCATGTATTTCCCGGCGCGCAGTCGTTGCAGAAGAGGTACAAGCGAGTAAAAGACCGCTACAGCAGCGAGAGGCCGCGATCATCCCAAGATTCCCAGTCGCGGTGATTCGGAGCTTTTCTGCGAGTCGAGAAGTAGAGAGGAGAGCCGAGTCGTCGAAACGCCGGCCGATAAGGATCTGGCCGCGCGCCGGAATCGAGAACAAGAGCCGCTCGGCTCTCGACCGCGGAGTGTTTATATGCAGCGGAAAGAGTCAAGAGCCGACGGGATCAGAGGAGAAGGAGATCTGCGGTCTGTATTGGAAGGGGGGCGAGGACTCCGAGACTAGTCGTACTGCACTTTTGTCGTTTGTTGCACTGTCATCGTGTGCCTGATAAATAATCGATTTCTTATATATAGGTACCGGAGGCGTTTTTTACTCCCTGCCTGCCTGCCTGCCTGCCTGCCTGCCTGCCTGCAGTCCCTTTGTTGATAAGCTGACCGAGTCACGTTAAAGCTCACCGAGTGCATTGTTTGCTCCGATCCCAGCTCCGATGGCTTTTCATTATTGCCGATATCAATGGGTCAAATATTTTACTCCGACGACGATGACGACGGACCTGTAAGTACATGTCGATATAAACTGACGTGCTCTAGCGCATGCCTTCAACTGACCACTTATTTATAACACTCCTATGTATAGTTATATTCTTCTTCTTCTTCTACTTCTTCATGATTTATATTATAAAATACGTAATAGATAAATTGATGTAAAAAAGGTATGGGATATAATATGTACTTGATGGATTAGTATGTTGGAAACAAATGAATTTCTCATTCGACAAAAGTAAGCTCCTGGAAAAAGGGAAGAGAAAAGTCAAAGGCAAACAATAGCTATAATAGCCAGGCTGAAATGTTTTTCTCGAGAGCAAAAGAAGAGAGAGAGAGAGAGAGAAAGAGTGAGGAATAAAAGGAAAGCTCGTCGTATAGGTAGTGCATATAGTGAGAGCACATGCAGCGCGTTCAATTACGTATTCTCTTACCATGTAAATTCCATTGTGAAACAGATAGCTCGTAAAAGTAGTAGCAAATAACGCGACGCACTTTAATGGCACTGGTCAGCGTCGCTGTGTTTGCGCTTCTTTCCCCTCTCTCTCTCTCTCTCTCTCTCTCTCTCTCTCTCTCTCTCTCTCTTTGCTCTCTTTCGCTTCATTCGCTTAATAAATAAAACCAGCCGCGAAATTGCGCTTCCAGTGACGAACAAAGCCAACTGCTCCTCCTCCACCTCCTCCACCTCCCAGCTCGAGCCCCTTAAAATGCAAATGGCGCACGCGCACAAGACCAAGAGAGCGAGAGAGAGAGAGAGTAACAAGCAGCAGCGGCAGTTGTCTCCCACCCAATTTGCAAGGCAGCCGCGAGGAGTCTCGAGGCGCAGGAACACGAACCGGTCGCTCTATACCTCAAATAAGCCTCTCCTCTCGCATTTTCTCCTGTGCCCGTGTCCTTATACGCGCTTCTCCTCCTCTTATCTTCCTCTCTATGCAGAGCCGAGCCTCGCTATATATACCCCTATAGTGTACATATACCGGCTGTAGATCGCGAAACTCGCGCCGCAGAGACGTTACGTATAGTAGCGAGTAGCTACTCCCCAAAACGGGCTTCCTGTTCTCTCTCTCTCTCTCTCTCTCTCTCTCTTTCCCTCTCAAGACTGCTCCCGCGCTGCACTTTGACGCGATTAGCATATACGCGTCTAGTTTTCCTCCGACGAAGCGCGCTGCCGATGTGCCGGTCGCGGCTCGATCGCCGTAGCACAGCTCCTCCAGAGATTTCCAGCTTCGCGTCTCCCTTTTTTCCCGACGCACTCGCCTCATGCTGTTTCCTTTTTATTTCGACCTCTTGCTTTGCATCCCCAGACGATTCCTTCTGCTTTTGCCGGAGAAACGATTATTAGCGGTGTCGGAATATCTGCTGCGTGGCAGCTAAGACAACATTTTTTAGCATATTTAAGCTTATGTTTTGTTTTTATCTGGATAAATAATGATTGACCTTTTTTTTATTAAAAAAGGCTGATTCCGTAAAAAGGATATTGTTAATATATTTACAAGACTTAAGCAATAGGATTTATTGGGATATATCAAATTTATAAAACTATTCAACGTATTTTCTGAATCGCTGCAGATCAATGCAAGACCAATGCACAGATTTCATCGATGATCGGTAAAAGTAATGTTTGAAGTGGTACATTAAAAGGGATAGAATAAGCATGTCATATGGCAGGCAGATTATTCGTAGTCGATCATCAAAGCTCGGGCTACGTCAGATTCCGGGGGCGGGTAGTCGCTATTTCCGTATAGAAGTCGGCCACGAAAGAGAGACAGAGGGAGAGAAGCTGAATAATCCACAGATGCAAATGCCGAGGCGCAATTGTGCCGAGGCACGCAAACGCCGCCCGCAAGACCGAGTGCAAGAGAGCAGTGCAGTGGCTCGCGAAGCGGAGATGAAGTGAGCCGGAGCGCCGATAGAGCGGAATGCGCCGCCGATGCGCCGAGATTAGGAAATTAGTCGGCGCCCAGCCGGCGAGATTAATTAGCCGATAGAGACTATTGCTGCTAATCCAAGCTACTGTTGGCCCTGCGTATACTCGACTCGAAGTCTCCACCGTCGCAAAACCTTGTTGTACGGCAAAAAGTGCATAGGCTGGTGCTCCCGTTTGGCGGTGGTACTGTAAATTCATAAAACCGGAATCGCTGAGACCCGCCGAAGCCCTAATCCCAGCAGTTTATTTGTTTATGCATTAATATATGGAAGCCTCGGAGAGATTAGCTGCATTCCGTGCGGCAATCAAATATGCAGCGAAAGAGCTGGGTATAGGGCAGGGAAGCTGTGAGGGGAGAGAGGGACAGATTGATAGATAGATGGACGTTATAATACGAGCGGAACCCAATTGCGGTCCCTTGTCAGGGGCCATAGCGTCGAGAGCCGAGAGGTGCGCGCATAAAGCGATGCCGCGGCCGCGCGTAATTAACTCAGCGAGATTTAGACTTGGTCGCTCGTGCCGCTGTCGCCATTAGATCGCGCGGCTAAGCTTCCAGCTCACGCGCCGCTTATTGATGCACCCTATGGCTCGGCACTTGGCCTCTCCCTCGCTGCAAATCTCATTACCCGCCAAGGAGCTATCAACTCGACGACTTTTATACCTGTTATGCACCGCCACCGCCGCCGACGCCGACGTCGACGCCACGCGAGACAATTTGCGCCGCGCAGTTACTCCGATCGCTACCCGCTCATATTTCATCTTGATGCTTTCAATCGTCGAGATGATTGAACGGGACTTTACGAGAATTCGAGACATTCCAGGTACAGCCGTGCGTGGTCAAATCTCTTTGAGAAATTCACCGATGCATTTTGTCGATGACGGATCAAGGTCCAATTGACAAGTGTGATAAAGCTTATACAAACGCTGCAAACGTATACTCGTCGTTACCAGCAAAACCAGCGATAATCTCTACCGATGATTGCAACGCAAATCTAAACTTTCTAATGCTACTTTGATGGGCATAAGCGTAATACGACGACATAGCCTTAATATAGGTTTTTTACTATCTGTGCGGCTTTTCATAGGAGTACACAACAATATAAGGTGTTGAAAGCGCAAATCAAGACTACCTTACAAAACGAGCTGCCTTTATGGAAGAAACCAAATTTTATAGTATACATAAGTATTATTGCGCTTTAATACAAAGAATGATAAATGTGATTTAATACCATCAGTATAATAATTTCTTTTGTTCAAGGTATTTAGAAAAGATATTTGTATAAATAAATAGCTTGATACTCCATGAATATTTTGAGAATTTGAAATACATGATGTTGAAATACATGGCCAATTTCCAACAAAAAAAATCCATTAATGCAACTAATTACGGATTTCCTCTTTTACAGAGTATATCGATGTGAAATCTTTTCTCTCGTGTCC
Organism: Megastigmus dorsalis; assembly: GCA_900490025.1. Lineage (NCBI taxonomy): Eukaryota > Metazoa > Arthropoda > Insecta > Hymenoptera > Megastigmidae > Megastigmus > Megastigmus dorsalis. Next base: position 68,766 of record UELU01147408.1, read on the forward strand.
AAGCGGCTTTCAGCGCGTGTGGCCGCGCCTCAAAAGTAAAGCGCGTCAATCCGGTCAATCGCGAGTTTCTTCCGAAAGCAGCAGATTATACACGGTCGAGCTGCTAATCAACGAGCTGCGAAAGCTTCCAGGAATACACACATCGGCTTAATAGACGTCTATCGGCGCGTGCTACGACGTGCCGAAACGCCGTAGCTCTCGAGGCCAAGGATTACTCGACCCGGCAAGTAAGATATGCGCCTCGACGCTATACTACATGAACATAATGTGACCGCGGATAATGTGCGAATCATTATGTTTATTGCCTGGCCTGCAACAAGCATTACCTCCCCAATCTTGTTTGCATAATGTGGATCAATTGATGCTGGACCATCGTAAGTGGACCGCAGTCGACGTATATGATTTCTCAACGAATGTTCGAGGAAACTAGAATCAAAGTTTATCGTTAATTGTCGAAAAGGCTAAATTTTCATTATCTCATTATATAATCAGCAATTGTTATAAAAATGTATAATAAACCGATTTGATTACTATCGCATTTTTTTTAAGTACACATTTGATACAACTACATATTATTCCATTTCATTTAAGATCGAATTACTCTTTCAATCGTTATAAACTCGTATAAAATTTTCCCCCGATAAAAATGAATCTGGGCGATCGGCGGAGCCAAGGCAGTTTGAATCGCGGCCGATCGAGAGATACAATGAGGCTGCGCGCACGCTTAATTCGTTCGCGCGACCGCCGCAAAAAAGTCAATCAGCTTCGAACGCACCTTCGGAGCCATTAAGCGTCGCACCATTTTTCTTTTCTCTTTGCTTTTCCTTCGCTCCTCTTCCGCTTTCCCACACGCGGCGCTACCATCGAGGATATCGGGACCAGAGCGAAAACTCGTTAATACGTTCCCACAGGCCCGCGGAAAGTCCGCGCGAAATTAATCGACAACTTTATGGCGCGCACGCGTCTCAGCAGCTTTTCTATATATACCTATCTGGCCCAGCTTCAGGATGTCGAATCTGAGCGCGCTGCGATGCGAGTGTCGGTCGGTCGAGGGACTTTTCTCTTTTTCCTCTAGATCCGATCCTGTTTCTTTCGCATCAGCTGATACTCTCAAATACATAATATATATAAGTGCGAGTATTTTTTGCACTTCCACGATTAATGAGATACGTTTGATGTGCAATCGAAGTGAAAACAGTGCCAGTGGAAAATGTATATATGAGGTGCAATCGAATGTTATATTACACGATGGCTTTCTCAAAGAGAAAGCTTATTGTATCGATGGATTTGGTCCTTAACTCCAAAAATATCCAACTTATTGTTTTTGCTCTATCTTTCAAACCCTTTAATATTTCTTATGAAATACCAGTATGTGCGTATTTCAAATGAAACTTGTCTTGGAGCTGATTAAACTTTTGAGTCGGTTATATAAACTATAAAGTAGGCGGTCTATTTATTGTATCGTATATTGAATTAGAATATTTAAAAAAAGTTCGACTCTGATGTGAGAAAGCCAACTGCTAAAGCAGTTAGCAGGGTTTTTTTTTTAATTTATCGAGATCCGATACGATCGTATTACACGAGCTTTTGACTCCGTAGCCAAAGTGTCGTTAAAGAGAAATTCTCGCGGTTTCACGGGGTAGATCGCAAAGTCCCGATTAAAGCGAGTAAATAAGCGCCATGCGAGTGAATAAGGCCTCGCTCTCGCGCGCAATATGCATTCGTTGAGTTATGCGAAATGTATAAGTTCCGAGCACTGCTGCAAGTGCGCATTGACGCGTTCAGTTTCAGATCGGCTCAACGTTTTTAAAGGATTTCACGATATCGACCTAACGACAGAGGAGAACACCAAACGTTACTTGCGCGCGATAGTTTATGCGTTTGCCATGACATAAAGACTGATTTTTCTCTCAGAAAATATTGACTAAGCAAAGAAAAAAGGGGGAGCGAGTGATCTCGGTAGTGCGGATGGTTCTAGCTGAACTAGTTATTATTCGATATCGTGTCGCGGATTATTGCTCCAGCGATCCCACAGAAAACTGATAATTTTCCAGAACTTGGAAATTGTCATAAATATTATTAGAATAAAGATTTATGATAAATATTATTTTGTCAATGAAATATACGCTAGTCTATAACAAAATTTTAATCGTAATTCCTGCTCTATTCAAAATTCAATTGATTGATTATCGAAAAAAATATATTTCATATTTAAAAGTAAGAAACTGCAGGTAGTAAAATCCACGTAATATTGGATACGTCAGATCTTTAATGAGAGGAAGGCACTGTTTAAAAATCAATCAAGCCATCGAAGAAATCAGGCAACGCGTCAGTCAAGGATCGAGGTCTCGGAAAGTGGACGTAGCCTGAGAATGAGAGGCTCGAGGCACTAATTGCTCCCGGCGCCAGATTCGTGCGTCTGTATATTTCTAAAATGCGCGTATCTGTTAATAACAGCTTTTATCCCTGTTCCGGTTTGATAAAATCAAGTTCGTATATCGCCGTGAAAGTTACACCATACGTGATAAACTTTTAATATTTTCATTTTTTAAATTCACGATAGATATATTGCACTGGGACTCACCAAACATAGTCATGCCAAAAAACTATCGTAACTCACCTGAAACAAAAAAAGAATCGAAAAATTAATTCACAATTTTCTCACAGACTTTACATGATTAAATAAATATCGATCATTCAGACTTTTCGCATCTATTGCGGAGTGGAAAAAGAAAAAAACACGGATAGAAAAATAATCGACGTCTCTATAGCCAGACATAAATAAAGTACATTGATGTTTCTATTGGTGAGGATTGATAGCGTATAAAGCTGAAAACAAGTAAATTGGCCTCGGAGCCGCTTACAGGGGAGATTTTTTTGTGTGTTTAAGCTCAACTGCGAGGATATATAAAAGGGAAGATGAGCGAGACATGGACGGCGGCGGAGACGGCGCAGTGGCGCAAACGCGGCTCGCTTCGAGGGACATTGAAAACTTGTTCGTCTTGCCTCCCATGAGATTCTTGGCGCAAGCCGGCAAGCGATGAGCCCAAGATGGCTTCACTATTTACGCGCGGTTAGCGAAATTGCAAGAACACACCGGAACGCGAACACGTGCGCGTAATTTCATGGCTTGGCCGTGTGTGAACTGTACTTTAATTTGTTAACTCGATGCCTCGATCGAGCTTGCCTCAACTCGCGTGCAGTAATATTACAGAATGGCAGCGGCTAATTCGATTTTTATTCCCCGCTGACACTCGCAGTGCAGTGCGGTGCCGGTGAAAATTATACCAAACGCGCTATGTAATTTTCGCAAACATTTGTTTACAAAGACAAAAGATTCGACTAAAACTTTGATTTTGACAGGGTACAATAGACGTGCACAAAGGTTTAATAATAAATTATTATTGATAATCATCTCATACGTCTAGATTAGCCTACTAATGCGCAATGGGTTGTCTTTACCGTTTCCATCGATCTTATCGGTAATCTGCACAACGTCGAGCACCTCGAGTCAAACAAAAACTGCATGCTTCTTTTGTAATAATTTATCTAGCTTAATTCTCTCGGTTCTCAGTTCTCCTGCAGTCAATACAAACTGCACCGTCCGTCTAGCGAGCTATTCAATCGCAGGAAAAGTGTTCACAGCACACACACGGTATTGGAAAATGGCGCGAGCTCAGCTCTCGATAGTCATCGGCAGCTGCGCGTACAAAACGTATGTAGCGCTTTGGGACATTTTTCGCCTCTCTCCTCCGATCACCAACTGACACAGGACGGAGCGATTCCTCGTCCTCGTCGTAGCCTGGCACATGCAAATATGCGCGAGCGGCGCGGCTAACTCGGGTGTATCGCATCGCGCGCGCGGATTTACGATCTTATCGGCGCGAGAAAATCGCTGCAGTCGAGTGGCCGAGGAGAAACGACGCCAAGCCAAGAAACATCGGCGGAATGGTGAACGAGAGAAAGAGAGAGAGAGGGAGAGAGAGAGAGAGGAGAGAGTGAGCTTTTCGCCAAACGATTAAAGTACTGTTACGTACTCTTTCTTTTCATTTTGAGTTTATTGTTTGCTGTAAATAATGTAACTGTAGTTTGAGTGAAATCTTCGATGAGCGAGTAAAATAAAGTCAATCTATCAATAAAAATAATATAATAAGGCTGTTGATGAAAGTGTGTTATACGTCTATTGTGTTAAAAGATGGAGAAAAAACTGTTAAACTATGAGGAGCAAAGGCAAGTGGCACTAGTTTTGTCGATTCATTATTCTCTCATTGTGGTGTGCTGAAGCTACAATACTGTAGCTGGTTAGAACGCTGCATCGAGTTTACTTTGAAAATTCCTGTGGCTTGGAGATTTATGACTATTTTTCAAATTACTATAGTGAAATTAAAGGGATATACAGTTAGAAACTTATTATTACGATACGTTTAACTCGCTAATATATATATATATATATATATACGTGAATTCAGAACATTGAATTTTTAATTTGAAAATAAAGGAAGAAATGTGATTTAAACACAAATATTATATAACCGACCTCACCTCAGGTCTATCGACGTAAAGGAAAACGTAAGGCGGCTGCATATATGGAAATAAACAATCGTCGCATTCGACGATATCTGGAAAACTTACGCAAAGGCTTGGTAATTGCAGAAATTTGTAATCGGGTTGTAATGAACCCATCCGAGCTTCTGCTGCGACGCACCGATCGTGAGAAGAAGAGAGGGCAAAATAAACAAACCTTATATTAAAGTAACCATATAGGTACAGGCGCACGAAGGGCCATAGTAAGAGAAGAAGGTAGGAAAAGCAGCGGCTGCGTCGGCAAGTGTCGCGAAAGGCAGAGCGAACTATAGAACGGATGGAAAAATAGAAGGGGGCGGCGGCGGCGGCGGCGACTGACACGTGCGGCCATGCGCTGTACAAGTGCGCGACTACAAGTGCAGGGAACAGGTGAGCGACCTTCGACCCGGGCGGGGTTCGCCTAGCCGCCAGCTTCGACTCTATACTATACGTATAACGATAGATCCATACGTGCGCTGCAGCGGCTCTGCGGCGGTCGCGCGAGGTTCACCGCGGGGCAACGGCACCGCGGGCCTTCGCTTGTTTCCTCCCCACCCCTTTCCGCCCCCTCCGCTCTCTCTCTCTCTCTCTCTCTCTCTCTCTTCGTCCGCCTCGCACCAACTGTAGTGCCACTTTAAATAACTCTCTATCTCTCTCCGACTCTTTCTCTCTCTCTCTCTCTCTCTCTCTCTGTTTCTCTTGCTTGCTTTTATTTTGCCCATTGATCAAAAGTATCTTGCGCGGCAGACTGACGTTGCGGCTGGGAGCTTTGTTCGGGACTCTGCGACTACCGAATCGATAGTCGTTTTGTGAATTTTCTCGGTGGAAAGCTGGTATATATGCAAAACGTTATCCATCCACTAGAGTTTGAAAAAGTTTCTTTCCCCGCGAGGCAAAGTATTTCCTTTCATTCGCGTATAGACACGAGCGTTTTCCCGTCTAGCGAGTCTGCGGAAAAGACGAGCTGAATTATACATGCGGCAATTGGCAAATTGAACGCTAGTCTGGTAGTTGTTGTTGTTGCTGTCCGACTGCAGAAGCTTCGACTGCGTACGTACATGCATGCGAGCCTCACAGCGATCCGAACTCGACCTTCCACCTCTGCAATTTTGCGGTCGAAAGAATGCGTTGCAGCAGCAGCAGCAGAAACAGCAACAGCACCGGCATCCCAGCTATACTTGCTGTTGCTTTTCATGCAAGCAGCCAAGGGATCAGGTGCATCGGTGAAAGGGCGCCGATTATCCCAGCCCCAAGTACATAGTCTCCAGTTTTTCTCCTCTTATCTTTCATTCGAGACAACTGCTACTTTACTGCCCGGCTCGACTAATTGTAGCTTTGTATATGAAACGAGATTTGAAAAAGATGAGGAAGCAGCCGAGGAGTAAGTATTCGGCATCATCGCAGGCGAAAAGTAGCACGTCAGCATCAGCAGCACCGGACTTGTACGAACGGAGCTTGCTTATCGGCGATTGTCCTCTACGGCACTTGTCGTCATTTTCATCCCAGCATCTCCTTTGTCTTGCTCCTCCCGATGCAGCAGCAGCAGCAGCAGACACTCGCTACCTCCCCTGCATAAACATCTGTCCGCTCTCTCATCGGTTACTCCATCTTCCTGTTTAGCGCAACAGCTTCTCTCTCTCTCTCTCTCTGTCTTCCTCTTTTTACGGCTCGACTCTATCCCCGATGCGCACCGACTCCCTATCTCGCATCTCCTATATACGAAAGAGTCCCTCGGCAATCGTCGAAATGGAAAAAAAAAATGCCTGGTCAGCAGCGACAACGACGACGACGACGACGACGAGGACGACGAATCGCGCATTGTAATCTTGATAAAACGCACGGACTACCGCTGCTGCTGCTGCTGCTGCTGCATGGCAATATTGTCGGTGCGCGAGGGAAAAAATAAAACGAGTGGCTGCATGTGCATGTTTGTGCGCGTGCGGAGGCATAAAGTGAGACAGCTCGCACTGTCATTTGCGTAATAACGAGGGTCGTTTATCGCTGGGAATTTCACTGGAAATATCAACTAAAGCCCGGGACTCTTTCTGTTTGCTGTCAATCGAAGCCGAGCGCGAGCGTCAGTGCCGGAGAGTTGACGGAAGAGATTCTTCATTTTTCTTTCACGGCCCGACAGCTCGAGGCGCGTCTCCCGTGCGCACTCGCTCTATTACGAGTCCACTCCATCCTTTTTGCGCCTCTTCTCTTTCGATGATTCATTCCCGCGAGTCATTCGAGGGATTTTTCCTATTCCCCGCAGAATGCAGTACATTCCCGTAAAGAAATACAGTAAACAGCAGAGATTTATAAATCAATTGGACGCTTCGTATCGTTATAAAAACGCCTACTGCAACCAGTTGTAAATGAGTAGTAGTTGTACATGCGATGCATGAGGCATAATTACGCGGCGGCGGAGCATGTAGAAATGGATAAAAGGCAATATCGATTTCGAAAATAGCAGGTAGACATGCGCCAATGGTAGGCATACGGCGTATCATTCACATTATGCATTATCATTTCGCAGCTGCTGCTCTCAAGCAAGACTCATCGCTTAAGATCATTCGTTATACGTCGCTCGACAGAGAGTGGGTATTAATAATGCAATTAGCGCCGACTCGAAGACACCGAAAAGCTGAATCGAATGGAATAATCGGAAAATAATTTGGGCCTCGCCGTATAGACATCCAGTGGCCGAGTGCGCGCATTGCGTACGCGTCTGCAGCGAAGGGAAGCTGCATGCATTATATACAAGTGCAGCAGTTCGCTCGGTTAGGAAGTGCCGTAATCGCGAGTCCCCCCCCCCCCCCCCCCCCCCCC
>UELU01147408.1:76162-132226 GCA_900490025.1 Megastigmus dorsalis
GCCCAGTAATCATAGCTATACCGGCCGTAATTGTAAATTCGTTACGCCGCCGATAAAGGTTATTCGCGAGTCATTACTCGAGATTCTCCATTAGGCCGAGCGCGGTATAGCTGCGCGGATAGAGAAACGAATTTCCAGCGAAACAGAAATGTCTGCATGCGAGTATAGCCGATCACCAGAAGGGAAAGTGATGGAGTGGCAGAAATGTAACAGAGCCGATACATCGCTTGGAAAAAAGTGAGAAAAACCAGGAGATATACATGCGTTATATACATAGAGGGAAGAATCGAAGGCCGCGCACTCTAGGAACACGCGCGATGAAATAGAAAGTGCACCGATAACTCGGATTTGCAACTTCATTCTTTATATTCCCGGCCTCATACCGCGGCCAAATGATTTTGCTCGACTCTTGTGAACAACTCGTTACGATTAGCCCAACTACAGCTTGTATAATGAGAAAGCTCTTAATTTAACGTGTTTTCATTCAAAGTATTTACACCGCGAGCAGAGCAGAGCTCCCGCGTAAGAGCTAGCGTACACGGAGCAATAATTTACCTGGATTTTTGACAGTAGCTGTACGGCGCTGGCCGCCAAGGTAATTAAATATTTAATTAATTGGTGCAGTTATGTCGTGAATTATGGTATTGTGGCCGGCAATAAATAGACTCCGATAAATTGTCGGTGGAAATCTCAGGCCGCAGAAGTTTAAAAAAAAAAAGCAAGGAATTTAGCAATAAACTATATTTTCTTTGCAGTCGGAGAATTGAGAATCTCGTCAAGGATGATCGATGGACTTGTAGGAACTCGCGATGTCGGTTACACATAGCCAGAGTATCGGGTTCTCCGCCGTTCGTCTGTGCACTGCACGTGTGTCTACGTGTGTGTACGTGTGCGTCGAGTCGTTACGCGAAATTGCGAGTTGGATTAACGCGCGCGCGCGCACTTTCGTTACGAAATATCCAACGCCGGAGAAACGGAGGAATCCATTTAGTAAGAGGGGCATAAAAAGCAGCGAATCGAAAAAGGATTAATGATTGAGAGAGAGAGAGAGAGAGAGAGATTTGATTATTTTGTTGGAAATAGATCGATGATCTAGTTTTTGATCGATTATTCGCGAATGTAATGCGATTTGCTTAGGGAGCTATGAGGGGCATTGCGCAAACTCCAGGCCTTTCGGATTTTCGAACCTTTTCGTGCTTCTCTCGCAGCTGATTTGCAGATTTCATTTGATTTCGTCACATCTTCTGGCTCCTTGCTATTGTTGTTGTTCCGAGCAAAAAGTCAGACCTTCCAGTAATGGCTAGTCCCATTTGTTGGCAAATTGAGAGGCGGAGAGCAATTTTTACTCCTAATAATGGAAAAAAAGAAACAGCCAGCAATTCGGTTCCGACATATCGGGCTTTTATTAAGTTTGCTTTATCGTCGCTTTTCCTCGTGCAATCAAAATCTAACTAGATCCACAGCAATTAATTAACGTCACTGCATAGTAATTTGCAGAGGAGAAAAAATTTAGCCTAGATTAACTGCGGTACGCTATCCTATCTCAGAATATTGTAACGCTAGTTTTTTTTTTCCAGCAGCTGAGTATAATTTGCTTGCGAAAACCGCTGAAAGTTCTCGGGATTAAAGTGGCACAAAGTCCCGAAGTCGTGTGCGCATCAACATATCTGCGGCTAAAAGAGGCGCTAAGATATTCCGGCTGTTAGCGGTCCGAGACCGAAAGAGGCTGCAAACGCGGTGCGAAAGGAGTTCGATTTGCCAGCAGACTATTAGTTCCAAGTTCCAAGCGGCGACCGAGTGCTCTTCCAGTGTAACTCGGATAGCCGTGCGAGATAAGGTCCCAATTGCACCGAACAATACGCGCCAACTCCGAATCGTGCGCGATATAAGCTAGCGTTTTTGTTTTAGGCAGCGAGAAGAGGGACACACCATCTCATTCCGATTCAACTCGGCCATTTAGCTGCTCTGCTTCTCGGAAGTATTTTTTTTCAATAGCCTACATAGGTATTATCTTTTGACACGTCTCGCGCGAAAAGCTATGGGACGGAAATAGGGAAGCAAAGTGGAATTTCCAAGTTTGAGATGTTTCCGTATCTGCATAAAATGTCGGCTAAATTTCTGCTTTCCGCCTCATTCTTTGTTCTTATTTATCAGCGCAATAATCTCAAATGTGCCAATACAAACATTTTCTTTGGCCGCCGCCGCCGCCGCCGTCGCCGATGAATATAGCCGGGGATGCAGGTTGGCTCGCGGCCGCGCGGCAAAGCTATTTATAGATTACTGAGCGTTGTGGGAAGAAATAAAATCCCGATAAATCAAAAGGTATAAAAGTGCGAGGTATTTTGCACGACATACCTGAGCGAGAATCGCAGCAGAGTCTACTTAAGGACAAGAAAATATCGGATAGCGCAGCCGTAGCGATCTGCACCAGCTCCACACTACATTATATCTCTATAAACCCCCGACTCCTTTTTACGCCATCGCGCCGATTCCGCAACTCCGCGCACGTACCACCTTATAATGCCTGTATAAGCGAATCAAATAAATCCCCTAACAAAGCCAAAACGAGCCGCCGCCGTTCACTCCTTCATTCGCTCGTTCATTTGTCCGTTGGTGCGCGACTCGCTCGGTTCAATTCGTCCGAGAGGCTTCTTGCGTCCACACCTTTTTTCTGCCTTCCGCAGCCTTAATCCCGCAGCTGATCGACCTCATCATCGGACTCTGCGGAATCTTTCTTCCTCCAGGATTCCGCGCAGGAGAAGCAGACCCCGGCGCTTGGACGTCTCTGCCGTTGCACCGCTCGCAAGAACTCGACCCGAGAACTGCAGCGGCGACTCTCTCTCTTACTCTTGCTCTCTTATATATGTATATAGTGAGGACTAAACACATTCTATCACGCCTGTGCCGAAGTGCGCTCGGTGCGCGGCCGCCGCTTCTTCGAGTACAGGGGGAGGCTCTTCGGTGTCTGCAGTGTGTGCCACGCCACACGCTCCTGCTGGCCGTGAGAGATCCTCGATGACGATAAGATAGGCTCCGGCGCGACACGAGCGCCAAACGATAATGCGCTGCATATAGGGCAGACACGGCCATATACGAGCTGCCGCGGTTTGCGCTCAAGCCGTTTTCTCTTGCACGCCCAAAGAGAGAAAGAAAGAGAGAGATAGAGAGAGAGAGAGAGAGAGAGGGACGACCAAACTACACCAAAGAGCTCATCCTTGCTGACTACACGTGCAGTGCAGTTGCGTGCATCCGGTTCTATAAGCTGCAGCCAGAGGAGGGAAAATTGGAGGACGTCAGTCGATGCAGTGGATGCAACTCGTGATTACGCATATACATATACATTTTGTATAAGAGAGATTAACGATACGCGTCGGGTTGTGTGTGTGTGTGTGTGTGTGTGTGTGTGTACGTATAAACAATACTTTTTGTAATCAAAATATAACGGGATCCATCTATCTTTTTGCCATTCGCAGTATACGCAGAGATTCATCACAGGTTCTTTTCCTTTGCTTTTCCTCTTCCGCAAATAGTTAGGCGAGATGCGTTTTGAAACATACTGGCAAAATTTATGAATCTACAAGCTATTCCATAATTATGTACAAAGAGCTTGAAAGCAGTTAAACGATGTCAAATAAATCAAAGTATCACTTTTGAAATTGTGCTCAGCTTTTAGATTTTGGTCAAACACGTAAAATAAATACAGGTGATAAAATGAAAAGTTGTATAGCGCTTGTAGGCATTAAATCAATTCTGCATCAAAACAAAAACAATTGGTAGCAGTAAAAGAGGAAAAGCTGTACAAGCGATCGGTATAAAAGATAGGGAATATGAAGGAGAGTAAGAAGAGAGAGAGAATGAGAGAGATGAGATGAGAGGGAGGGAGTTCCGGTTTGGCTTGTTTTTCCGTAGCCTGCGGCACACGTAGCTGCTACCGTAGTTGGCAGCTCTGATGATACGGTGGCTGCTCCGTAATCGCCGCTATTTATTGAATTACTTTGGCATAATGAACGATTTAATTATGGTAGATGTCATCGTTATCGCCGTCAATGTCCTAATTGTTGACACGTACAACATAGTAGGTATTATCGATTGTAACAGGAGAAAATTACTATATCCCATGTCGTTTAATGAAGTTCTATTACGATACGTAATCATTAGTGCGACGAGTAAATTGAGAAATATTTACCTCGAACACAAAAATATACTTATTTATTATCGTTTGAAACTGCAATTGAAGAAAATGCTGGTAGACAAGCTGGACCAGCACGATCGGACTACACTGCACAAGGAAATGGATTTTTCGAAGTCGGACGCGCGCGCGCGCGGGACGGGCACGAAACAAAAGTAATTCCATAAAGCATCGAGACTCGTGTCTTACAAATTTCTCCGTCAGCGAATAATCTATCCCCTGTAAATCGTCGCTCGTTCCTCTATCCCCTCAAAACTACACGGCTGCTGGCGCCTTATCGGGGCGCAGTGATCGTCGAGCCGCAGCCAGCAGCACATAGTAACTCAAGACCGACCAAACGAATACACCGAAAAACAAAGAAAAACTCGCCGAGTCAACCTGAAAAGCAGCAGCAGCAGCGAGAGAGAGAGAGAGAGAGAGAGAGAGAGAGAGAGTTTCGCATCCGCCAGCACAATCGGATCAAGATAAAGGCGCATTTTTCGCCGATAATGCCCGGCGAGCGGTTGCGGAGGAGTCGTGTCGCATTAACGAATGCGCGCTCTCTCCCTCTCCCCCTTGGTGCAGGGGGCGATGCAACGTATCCAGGAAACGTCAACGGCGTGCGCATAGAAGAGGCCGAGTTTGCATAGCATCATAGCTGCGAGTCGCGTTGCACGAGTGTGCGGGAGAGAGCTGAAAAGGAGAGAGACGAAGAGAGAGAGAGAGAGAGAGAGGAAGAGAGCGGAGGTTGGGGGAAGAAAAAGAAAACGAAGAAAAGAAGAAGAGGCTTAGCTACCGGTTGACCATCTCGCTCCGGCACTTGCGCGCCTCGCCTGCAGACCTGCAGCGGAGCTGGTACCGAGCGCGCGAGAGGGAATTCCACGGATGCAAATTCGCCGGAGCCTATCGTCGGATCGTGAGCTTCGCTCTATCTATCTCTCTCTCTCTCTCTCTCTCTCTCTCTCTCTCTCTCCCTCTCTGTCTCCAGACCTTTTTTCCTTTTCCATATACTCTTACTTGGCCACTGCTCGCAGACCCTGCGCCCCTTCTTTTTCTGCATTTTTTCTCATGCCGCATGCCCTGTAGTTCCTTAACAAACAGCTTATCCTGTTGGTTTATCGACATCGGTTATTATTGTTCGTCATGCTGGATGCAGAAGTTGTTGTATTTATGCGCCATTAAATTTCCTTAATTCTTATATAATTTAACCTTCGCGATTGGCAATCCTGCGCTCGTTTATTTCTCTGCGGGCTGCAGCTCGCGGATGGAATTGTTGTATGCCGAGAGGACGAAGACGCGGGGTACGAGAGGCATGATATACATTCGGCATCGAGTCATCAAGGCAACGAATATGCAAACCTCTGACCACCAATATATGCAGCCACAAAGAGCCTCGACGGGGGTCAGGTCTCCTGGTCATGCCGCGAGAGCCAAAAGACGTCGTAAATCATACTTTGTTCTTCCTTTCCCTTCCATTACGCCCTCCCCCCCACGACTGCCCGGCTCTTCTCTTTTTTCCGCATCTCCGGATTGAAATATTCATTTCCATTTTTTTTTCTCGATACCGATACCTATTGGATGCATTTATATATCCCTCGAGTGCAGATATTCATTTCTTTTAGAATTTACGATTTTCTTATCGCAACATGCACCTCGACTAGCCACGATTTAATGTCGTTTCGTCCAATTGAATTATTTTTATCGCAAGATATCATAAACGCGATCTAAATTTAAGTGCGCGGATTAGATTAGCATACCGGTATCTTAGCACCAGTGTCGGCAAGCTCATTAATCGTCGCTATCGTTCCCTGCTTTATTGAATTCTCGATCTCCATTAAGTGGAGGCGCGAGTGGACGCACCTCTACGGGAGTCGAGCGATCGAAAGCATCCCCAGGAGCTGAACGGTCGAACGCGCGAGATCCCTAGCTCTCGAGCGTTGAGCCGTCGCACTATACGAATGTCCGCCGAGTGAGTATATACGACAGCAGCCGCGTCGCCGCGCCATTTTTTCCCCTCTCGTATTTTTCGTTGCGTGCTATACGAGCAGAAGGGAGCGGAGGAGAGAGCGGCAGATATGTTTGTTTTTGCGGGCAACTTAGCGCGAGTCGAGCTCGAGGCTCGTTAATATTCTTTCGGGCTTCGTGGATTTTCCAGTCGGATTCCTTTGAGAACTGAACCCGTTTAGTGCAGCGGGGCTCTCCGGCACTGCAGTGGCTCGTGCGACGTTCCTTCAAAAACTAGTCGCGGGAACGTGAAAGTTTAGCTCGCCTATACTGTCGCCTCGCCTGCACGCGAACGTTACAAATTTCCCACTGATGAATTGCTAACGAATTTATGGTGTACCATACCTACTCGAATTATCATCGACAATAAGCTTGCCTGACCATAAGATTTTTACAACGTTTACCTACTCTATAAATGTTTTCCAACCGGGCATTATGTACGGCTATTGTACCCTAGTAGATTATTCAACACTATTGTAAGGTTCAAGAAAAGTCTCGCGACTGCGCCGATTTTGGAGCAGCAAACCTGCGTGGCGTGGACGAGAGAATAACAAAAGCGTTCATCTGCAGCTCAATAATAGAAATGTCCCGCGAGTTTGCTCCGAAACGCGATTCCCAGTTGTTTTTCCTACACAGCTCTAGTTGGACGCGGCTTGGCGTCTCCCACGAGAGCCGATTGTTTTTCGCGTCGCGCGACGATTCCCCGTCGACATTAACATCGGACTCGGGAGAAAAGTTTTATGGATAGACTCGGGCAAGGACAGTCAACTCATCAAGATAGAGTTTTATGGTTAGTCAAGGCTCGAGCGCGCGCGCGGGACGCTGCAGCGCAGGTGAGCGCGAGGTGAGCGTGTGTTTGTGTGCAGTGGCGGCGTCGACGCAGCGATTAAAAGCAATCACGGGAGCAAGCGCATGAATTTATAGGTTTCAGCACGCGGCAACGCTTCTCTCTCGTCTCTCCTCTCCTCCTTCGTAAATCCATCGAATTCGTTTATTCGCGAGCCGCTGTTGCTGCTGCAGCCGCGGGATGTAAATCATGAGATTTTATAAAGTTTTATATGCGACTGGGGCGCGCAAGCCCTCGTTACCACTCCTCTCTCGCTTTGTTTGGCTACCGTAATTAAGGACTCGATACACTAGTCGCACCACTGCGCTCGGTCTCCGAGAAAATTTACGACGCTTTCAAAATTTTCCAGACGCAGAGTAGCAGCAGGAGCTTCTGCGCCGAGTCCCTCGTTCGACTACGTGTCTGTGTGTGTGGAAAGCTGCTGCAGAACTCGTACTCGCCATTCAAAATGGAAATGCCGCAGGATAAGACTTTGCAGCTCGGCAGAGATAAATCCTCCAATGATTTATCCCGAACAAGGAGTCGCTACGATATTCCAAGCACTCGGAGCCAACGATAAGCAATTTGCAGCGTCGATGATGATTTAGCTTATTTTTACACGAATCGCGGCAAAGGCGCACACACGTTACATATATACTGCGCGGACTGCAGCGTGTCTCCCTCGAATCGCGCGAGAACTGACTCATTACAGCCGCTGCCAAGTGAGTCACGATCGGTGGGCAAAGCTATAGAGCGCGCGTATCCTGGAATGCGCCACAATCGCGGCTGTTCATCGCGATTTTAGTCCAAGCGTATACGTGTACATGCGAGCGAGTAATTCCCATTGTAACGCGCGTACAGCGCACCGCACGCGTTCAATCGAATCTAGTTCACGGACCGTGCAGCAGCTCTGACGTGGATTATGTTCGCGGATTTGTGAGATCGCCGCCGAGCCTCGGTCTGTGCACCGCTGCACCAGCTGATTAACATTATCGACGGCCGCCGATCGCTCGAGGCACTCTTTTCTTCACCTTTAGCGGCGTCCGATTTTATTGATGGCTTTGAAGCTTCGACAAGTCCAACGCGAGCCAATGAAAATACGCTGAGAATAGTGCACGGACTGTTTGCTATTCTTTTCACTGGATATTATACGACTGGAAAAATATTTATAAAAAAAACTGTGCATAACTGATCGTGCGGGTATATGTATTTGTAAAATTTCAAGCTTTAGGATCTGAGCCAACTTGTATATAGAAAAACAAAGGGAGCCCTTGAACGAGAGAAAAATAGCTTACCTGCAGTATAAAAGCAAGGAGGATTTAATCGAGTGCACCGCTACACTCCTTCCAGATTCATCCCCGATTCTCGGCTCGCGCGATCTATACTCGAATCCGATTCTCACACCGAACTATATACTCACCGAGTCGCAGCTCTGTTTTCCCTGTAAGCTTCCTTCTTTCTCAATTTCTCGCCGTGGAGAGGCTGCAAGCGATGTCATCGCGCTTTTTCTCTTTCCTCGAGTTCCTTCTCCCTCAAACGCCCAACAAACCTACACAATTCCGGCGACTCGAAGCAGCTGCACACGTACACCGGAGTGCAGTACACACAAGTTCCAGCGACAGCTCGCACACACGCGTAGTGCGTTGGACACAGCGAATCGCCGCGAGGATAACAACGCAGCGCATTCTCCGAATGCCTGGCGCCCCAACCAACTCTCGCGGCTGCATCTGAATAGATAACGCCTTACCAACTCCCAGCAGTTATTCATAAGTAATTACCTGCAGTCGTTTGGTATTTGATTGGACGGATTTGGCGACACAATGGTTTGGAATTATCAAAGGATATAGGAATTTCCCCTGAAGTGATAGTCTGGTGCGGGTACAGGAGTAAACAGCGATGATGAACAGTAGCGACAGTACATTCCCTACATTCGTTTGCACTTCTTAACGGCTCTGCGGTTGAGAACGAAAAAAAGTGGAGCTCGGTTCTAGAGTTGCAGCGAAGAGGGAAGGGCGTGTCCCGCGCGATCTTCCAGCGGCGCAAAGCATCGCAGAAGACTGCACAGCGGCAGCAGGAGCAAAAAAAGAATCGCCAGGCGAAAGAAGTGCTCGGTTGTTCTGCTAATGATGCCGGTCGGGCGACACGTAAAGAGTTCGAGAGAAGACGAGCTGGTGGGCCGCAGGGGAAAGTGACTCGGATGCAGAGACAAGAGCAAAAGCTTAGGGAAGATGCTGGAAAAACAGACAGCCCCGATAGAGGCCTACTGGATCGACGGGCCACTCGAAACTCAAGCCGACACGTGGAAGAGGAAGCAAGGAAGAGAGATGCCGAGTTGCGGTGCGCGAGACTACTGCCTGCACTGGGTCAAACAGCCGAGGCTGCTGGTAGCGAGCATGCATGCGTGGACGGGCTAAGGGAGCGAATGTATATACTCATTTTTACTCGAGATATTTGAGAGCTAGCCGAGCAGCTAAATTCTTACACAGACGCTTGAGCTCGATGCAGCTGAGTATCCCATCCCCGCTGAGATTGCCTTACAACTCTTCCTCTCTTTCCTTGTTCGCCGCGCGCGGTACAGTAAAGACTCTAAGTGCTCAACGTGGCGTGTCTATCCGCTATGGGAATTGGACCCTATAACCCTTTCCTCTCTACACGCTCCAGACAATGAAAGCTATTATTACAATGGGAACCGTTGCTTTTGTCGAAAATCGACGATTCGGCCATGCTGCAGCGTCAAGTATACACACTCTTTTATCATACACGCATGGTTTTATTTACTTTCAAGCGGTTATTTTCTATTTCAAACTATAGGTATGTTAATGAAAAATGGAAACAGTTATAAACAACGACAGCTGCAACTCGTATAGAACATCGTCAACATCGGTATTTTGAAATATCATCAAACTGTAGGAAAGTGCAATTCTGGCATCGCACGCAGGTGCACGCGAACACCAGCTTCGCAAATACGTAGGACAATTCATTCGATCGGTGCGCGAATCGTTGATCCCGGTTAGCTCCGCTCCATGTATATAATACACTTATCTAGAAGAGCACGAGCTGCTACCTCCGCCCCATCGTGCAGCCGCGGCCGGCGACAAGAAGCTGCGGTATACCGAATCCGCGATACCGACAATTCCAAGGGCAGATACTCAGCTCTCACCCTACTTTTTCGTCTTTCTGCTTTCTCTCTCTCTCTCTCTCTCTCTTTGCGCCATTATTATTAGATAACGAGGATCGATTTTCCAATAACTGCGGCCGGTACATCAGGTGGGCCTTCACCCGATTATGCGCTAGTCGGCCTTTTTCTCCGAGATATCGCGCGATAATACGTTTATTACGATACAGAGGATTTACGGCCAACGCATCGGGGGAGTAGACGTCGCGAGTGCATCCGACGTTTTTCTTTTCCTCTGGTTCCCTTTCGCGGTCGCTTGGCGTTCGCTTGGCTCGAGAGAGAACAGCTCAGAGGAGAGCGAGATGAAAAGGAGGAAGGAGGAGATGGAGCTGGGCGCGCGGCATAAAGCACTCACTTGTCGACGTTGCAGACTTCGCTCCGAGCCGCGTGAAAGCGTAGACCCGTGAGGCAAGTGGTCTGCGGTATACCTACACCTTTAGCATGCTCTAAGAGCACGTGCGAGTGCAGTCGTTACCCGGCGTTTTAGCGCGCCTTGCCCCCAGCCCCATCGTGTGTGCGAGCTCCACTGCACTGCATCTCCTCCGCATCACTCCCTTTCCCTCGCGCCACGCCTTGACCTTCGATCGAACGATCTCCTGGCACTTGGATCGCACGCTTTTATTATAATGGCTCGGCCGTGGACTGACTCGTGTGTGCAGTAGCTTAATTAAAGACTCCAATAGTTGAGCGTTCTGCTATTTTCCAGAGCTAGTTCCATTGTCCGCTGCAGCTGCAGGTTCAAGCTTTGAGCACTTTATCGGGAGACCTCGGTGAGAACAATTACTTCTGCGCGGCAGATCATTTACTCCCTGACTGACTATTGCATCGACCTGCACTCGCACACGCAAACAATGGTCCCAATCGTCGAATAGAGCCAGCCTAAGCTGGTCGATGATGGGTTTCCGTTCTGCCCCTAGTCTCTTCCTCTCCCACGTGGATAGGCGCCGGAGCTCCAGATATTACGCAGCCAGACGGACCGCAGCGGATCGAGTGTCCGCGTGGAAGATCGACGCTTCCCTACTGCTACAGCTCCTCTCTTCCTCTCTTCCTGGCTCTGTGTGGCTATGTGGCTGTATCTGGTGCTGTTCGAAGGTGGATATGCTGGAGCGGCGCGGCGGTGGTGTGCCTGTGGGGGCGTGCGATAGTTCAAGTCGTGAGCGGCCAGCCCCGCCCGACACGAGCGCCGAGGAGCATCTCTCGCTGGCTGCTGCTGCTGCTGCTGCTGCAGCTGACCCCCGCTGACTTCCCGGCTTCTCTAGGGCCCACCGAAGTACGCTCGCTCTCTCTCTCTCTCTCTCTCTCGCGCGCTCACTCCCAGCGTGCTGTACTCCTCCTGTTCCTCTTCTTCCTCTCCTTCTGCTTCTTCCTTTTCTCTCGTTCCTCTTATTCTTGCAGGGTTTCCGAACGGGCCCCATCTACTCGTTTTTCCCTTCGCACTCTCTCCTTCCTTCGTCGTGTCTCTGGGCGCCGCCAACTGATGCACAAGTAAAGAGGAAAACGGGAGAAAAAAAAAGGAGAAAAGGCTAATCTCGGTAGTTGAGCTAGAGGTGGAACGGAGGGAGAGCAGCTGTAAGACGCAAATCTTCTATCGATCGTTTACGATTGCCGCCATCATTTTTCAACACGCTTACCGAGTTTGCGATGAAAAGGCCGATACTGATCACCGCGTAACATGTGTCTAACAGATGAAAGCTGGGCAAAAGCACCTACCGTTTCGACAATTTCCTACATCTATTCTTGTGTGCTAAATTATAAGCAGATTATACCAATTTCTGGGCTGTCAAATCAAAGGGCTACTGAATTGATTATTATTGATTATACCGATGAATCCAAATCTATGCTTTTTCAATCGAAGTAAGAGGCATAAACTGGACTGAAAAGTTGACTAGATCCAATTGTTGTCTTATCTTAAACACTCGTTCATAATTTTTCCTTAACGCCTGTACACTGGGCCTTAGGAAGCATACTAATAAATTATAAGTTACAGGCTTCTTAATTAAAAATTCGTGCTCCCAATCGGTAGGTGTACGTAGCCAAGACCACTCACTCTTGGTTCTCTCCATTCGTAGAACCTTTAAAGAATTACCACAAATTGATAGGATCCGGCGAATCATTCACGCGCGACCTGCTGTAAAAAAAATTATTGTATGGTTGCATGCGAACTGGGGTGCGCAAGGTACCCGCACCTATAGTAATCTTTGCCCTGCATTCTTAGTCGAATCAAGAGTCGCAACGGGGATGCAGCGAGTAAATCTTTTTTCTGTTCTTTCTTCCGAGATTGTTGTGTCTTTTGTATTTTTTTAATGATCTTCGTCATGAATGAGGTATTTAATTTACGTCAATTATTTTTGTAATTAATGCTACAAATACGGTTATTCGTTCCAAGAATCTTCGGACCCCATAACCTTGGATATAGCGAAAGTACAGCTACCATCATGGCGTTGGATTACTTGTATCTATCATTTTGAATTACCCTCTGCAGGATCGAGAACGCAGTATTTCAAAATTGATCTCTCAGTATGCAAGAAGTTGATGAAGGAAAAGAAAGCTACTCGATCGGAGTCGAGTGAGGAGAGAAAATTGAAGAAAGGAAAGGTCAAACTGGTCAAAGGCGGCGGCACAGTGCAGTGCAGCGGAGATCGAATGCCCGGCAACGTATCGATTTTCTCGCAGAGAACTAGCTTCCGATAGCGCTGGTCGGCAACGTTCAAGGGCATCTCTTCGAGTGCAGGAGAATCGAGCCGAGAGCCGGCGGGAAGGGCGCGTGATAAGTGTGGGAAGGGCAGGTTGCATAAGACCTGCTTAATATTATGCGAGAGCTTGGCTCCGCGGCTGCTGCAGCTCGGCTCTCGGCTTACACGCGCTGTGCTTACACGCAGAACACGCTCCATCTCCCTCTCTCTCTCTCTCTCTCTCTCTCTCTCTCTCTTTATCTCCTACAAAACTCTCTGTTGAGAGAGCGAGAGAGAGTGAGAGAGAGAAGGGGGACTCTATCTATCTCGAGAGGTATATAGCGCTCAAGGACCAAAGAAGAAGACGAAGAAGAGGAGGAGGAGGAGGAGAAGAAGAGATAAAGGTGAAGGTGTGCAAGCCGTGTGTGAGTGGACGCGAGGCTCGGGAGAGGGATGAGATGCAGCCTGCGCGGTGCTATACCTGCATAGAAATTGCAGGAGCGTTGAACCCAGGAAGTGGCCGTGAAATAGTCGTTCCTCCTCCTCCACCACCGCCGCCGCCGCCGCCGCCAACCGAAAGGTTAACTCGCGCGGCGCATCTCCGAGCTCGGAGCTGAGCTAGAGGTCGAGCTGGGAATACGTCCGGATGCAGGACGAATTGAAAAGGAAGAGCTGGAGAGAAAGAAAGGTTAGCTAGGAGAGAAAGATTTAAATGAGATTTGGCGAGTCGAATGAAAGCGTCAATCTAATTCGAAGCAGCTCCGCCGTGGAGAGTCTTGTTGGTGCGGCGCATTTCCCCCATTAGCCTTAGCTAAGGTCGCGGGAGCGCAAAACAGCAATGATAACAATGGCATTGAGAGGAAGAGAGAGAGAGAGAGAGACCGAGAGAGGGGGGGAGGGGAAGATAGATCTCATCGAAGGAGCTGTATAAACACAATTGACTCGTATAAACGATTATACGTCTATACTGCACGTATATACTGCAGAGATATATAGGCATTGTGCGCGCGACTGACAGCCAATGCATTGCACGGGGTCAAATTGTCCCTGCTTATCTAGATCCCTGACAATCGCCTGCTGGTCTCTCTCTCTCTCTCTCTCTCTCTCTCTCTCTGCGAGTGTGTGTGTGTGCGCGCAGCGCAGCAGAGTGGCTATAACTGCATGCACAAGATAATCAAAATAGGAATATGCTAATCATCGGGCTAATGGCGCGGCGCTCGCGAAAAGCGGAGCTACGCGCATCACCTCGATAAGTGAAGCATCGTACGTCCAGATGAGCGAGTGGGAGAGAGAGAGAGAGAGAGAGAGAGAGAGAGATTGGGAGGTACATATATGTATATACATAGGTATATACATATATGTATAGGTAGGCGAGTATAGAGCATGAGCGCCACGGCAGAGCTGCCCCGTAAGAAAGTCCAATTTCGTTCCCACGATTAGGCGTATCGGCACGGAGGTTCGGTTCACTGGCCTTCTTCTCCCTCTATTTCTGCCTCGGCGACTGCTGGTGGGGAGGAGGGCCCGACCGCCTGCTGCACGGGATCCTCTCAGCTCTCCGATCTTCTCTCCTCTATACTCTCGGCTCTCCGGCTCAGCACCGACTTTAGCACTGCCAGCGAATAGCAGCGGAATAGCGCAGAGAGAGAAAGAGAGAGAGAGAGCCGCATGTTCCGCCGGTGTAAATCGGCCGGCGGGATCGAAAAGATCGAGAGGAACTTGTCGAGCTTGTCAAAATTCAATCGGACAAGTCCGAGAGCGCCAGCGTATATGCTCCTGCGTCTCCCCTTCCTTACCCGCGACTCGGATCTCGCGAGAGAGAGAGAGAGAGGTGGCGAGGAGCGAGAGAGGAGAGGGGGGAAAGGAAGCGGCGGCCGAGGCCAAGAAGGTCATAGGGCTATGGCAACTTCTCACGCCCCCGCCACGCTGCTGCTGCTGATGCTGCCGCTGCCGTTGCCGCTACGGAGGAGCTTCGCGAGCACACACACGCAGTAACACACACTAACACTTTGCTTAAGCCGAGGGATTAGCCTGTACCTGCTTAATTGCCGTTATGGCTCACCGCGAGAGACCGAGTCCGCGCGCGCGCGCACGTGAGAACGCTTTTGTGTGCTTGTGCGTGCGTGCGTGCGTGCGCCGGGCGAGCGGCGATCGATCGCGGCGGGCCCCAGCAGAACTAGAGGAAGGAGATGATTAAGTGGAGAGCCGCTCGGACGCCCGACATCTTTCGCACTTTTCGGGAGGTTTATTGAGATTTATCGAGGATTGCCCGCAGTACAAATCATTTGAGCCTTTTTTCTGGTCCATCTGACCGCACAAGATATATCATTTTGGAAAGGAAAAATGATGTTCATCGGTGGACTATCGAGTCGCGGTTGAAAAATCACGATGAACAAGTTGAGATGGTCTTCGTACAGCGGTCGCTATAACAGCGCACAACAACCGAGTGCTTCGTTCCCGGGAGCATCCTCCCGTCCGCAAAGTAAAGTAACGAAGCAGATCCTCGTAGGTGCGCAGACGCGTTAGCATGGTAAATATGCGTCTGGAGAAAAAGTCGATCGGCCCCAAGAGCAGATCGATCGCGAGCCGTCAAAGCCGCGGCTGCTGCTCGATTCCCATAGACGCGTCTCTCGACCGTATACCCTCTTGATTCGCGCACGAGATCCCCTCGATTATGATTTGGCCCTCTGCGAGCCGAGCGAAGCGGAGCAGAGCACGTGCACGTGCTTTGCATGAGCGGCGCTTTAACGAGATTCGCCGCGGCGGATAAAGTGCTTTAATTACTCGCTCCGGCTTCCGTCGTGATAGCTGCCCCGATGGCCTGTTTTGTCTCTTTTGTTCCGTCTCGGTTCGACTGGTGCCTCTGCTGCTGTTGCTGCTGCGCTGCTGCATCAAATGGCCAACGAGGCTCGATCGACGCGGCAGTTCGTGCATAGCATTAATTATGCGGCCAAGTGCGGCCGTAGCTGATAATGAAACTGCAGCGCGAGACCGGCTGCTATATGGCCCTGCAAGCATTTACGTATGATTATCGCCGAGCGGCTCAATTAAAATGGCATTCGAACGAATTAGTTTAATTTCCTTCCTCGTGAGCGCCGACTATTTCTCCCTACTTTTTCGATCCGTGGCATCTTATTTTACGGAGACACATTAAAAAGTTAAGAGAGTATATTCGATAAGTCACGCGTACAATAGGGATCTAGAAGTCGGATCTCGATTGCAGTGGGGAGAAATGATAAGTGGCGTGGCTAGCGTTCGGTCTCAGTAGAACGATGCGGCAACGGCAAGACGCGCGCAGACACACCGAGACTCGTCAGCCGACCGCCTCTCCGTACCGCAAGCTACAGTGCACCGAGCGTTGGGTAGCTTTTCTGGCGCATCGACAGCCGCTGCAGCGGCTCTTTCTTGAAACCCAGACGATACGGATACGGAATGCCAGCAGCACCGGGCATTTCGAGTTTTGCGGAGGCACGAATTCCCCGGATCAGCGAATCAGCGGATCGGCGAGTGCACTCGCTAAAACGCGCTCGCCGCAGAGTATCGCCGAGTGCCGCAGCGGCGAAACAGAACGAACGAGAGCTGGAGCGACTCGTTCCGCGGATACTTGTCATGCCGCTCCTCTGGCTGCGTGCAGTCATCGCGCATCGGCGGAGGAAGGAAGGAAATCGCCGCCGGAAGGAATACCCGCGGCCGAAGAGCGAGAACTCGCTCATAATTCGCATTCCCCGGGGCTAAATACTGCCTCCACCCGCCGCCGCCGCTCTACTCGTTTCCTCCTCTGCTGTTCTCCACTCGTTCTACGGCCGCTCTTCAACCCTCGTCGGACATTCTTTTGGACATTCTCAGCGCCATTCGGTCGGGATTCGGATTCCCATAGCGCCGAGCCATCTGATTTTTCGCCAGATGAAATTAGCGGGACCTAAAGTGTGCTCTGTGCGTGTTGGATCGAAAAAGGAGCTAAGGTCGAAAAGGGCTTGACTTTGATTTTCACCAAATCGTTTCACCCCGAAAAATAACACAGCAAAAACGAGCGATCTGATACAAATTAAATCGATGCCTTTTCATCAAATCTTTCGTTCACGACCTTATTTTCTTACAAAAAATTCTGCGAACCCATCCTTAATACTGATAAAGTTTTTATGTTGACCTTTACCAAATCGTATTACCTGGAAAAAAAAAATCAGTAAAAAGAAGCGGTCCTGAATCACATACAAATTTTAATTGACGTCTTTTCATCGGATCAGCTTTCATTTAAAATCTCATTTACATGAATGACGGTGGTGCATTCGGTCTACTTGTATCACGGCTAGCAGTCAGCGAGGCAAAATTAATCAATTAAAACGCAATCTCTGCACAGGAACATTCAATAGACGCTCTTTTCAACTCTGCATGACCGTAGCGAACTGTAAGCGCGGTGTATGCTCTCATTAATCAGCCGCCGCCACCACATCAACAATACAAAACTATTGAATGGAATCGCTGCACGATTCGCAGCATCCCCTTTCTCTTGATTCATCGGGCTGCACCTTACACAGTCCCGTGTTACGCGCTAGCTTTCTCGCTTCGCACCTGTAAAACTTCTGGACACTCAACCTCCAATGATTCAGCTCGATCACATTGGCTACCTCACCCGAAGGTGCAGCGCTCAATCTAACTGTTTTTCTATATGTCAAAAGGTGAATCCTATGAAAAATGGAAAACTCTTTTTAAACCATTTCCAATTTCGTCATCTTATTTACTTAAAAAAATACTTTTTTAATGAACTTTTAAGTACTTGATTTGAGCTAGTTTATTCGCTTATGATAAGCAATGTACTGCAAGTGTACAAAAAAAAAAAAAAAAAAAATAAGAACCGTTCCAGAAGGAGTAAAAGTGTCCGCAAGATCAGCTAAAGCTTCCCAGCAGTCAGTTACAGTCAATGTTTTAATCATTAACCGCGAGCAGGAGCAGCAGCAGCAGCAGCAGCAGCAGCAGCGCAAGATTAATTAATCAAAAGAGCGGCTGATTGCGGCCAAAGGCTCACGCTTTGCATGCGCCATCGTCATTAGGCCTCGGCTCACAATGCCAACACTTATCCGTATCAGTTTACGCGTTGCACACGAGCTGCTGTACACGAGCTGGAATGGCGCGCGAGAACGCAATGACAAAAAAAGCATCACGTGCAGCCTGGCTCTCGCTGTACAAGAATGTATAAGAAGAAGGCGAAGGTGAAAAACGGAAGCGCTTCCATATGCACCGCAGGAACAATGCCGCGATCCCGTCGACGAGTCGTATACATAATCCAAGCTCGAAACGCGATACATATAAAAGCCTGGCCAAGGTATTAGGCTTTTTTTTTTTTTTTTTTTGCGCAGGGGAAGGCATTAAGGGAGATTTTTGCGGCGACCGCGCGGCTCGCACGCAAGACACACTATGGCAGTGGCTCGCGCCTTGCCTCGTCCGGCTGCGGCATAAATCATCGACGGCCTTCGCGAGAGTTCCGTCCGTTAACAAATTACCGACGTTCATAATATCCTCTCTCTCTCTCTCTCCCTCCTGCTCCTCCGTCTGTATAGCTATATCGCATTGGTGCATAGGAGCTGGCAGCGTCCGAGGGAAGGAGAGTGAGAGAGAGAGAGAGAGAGAGAGAGAGAGAGAGAGAGAGGCTGACAATAAGACCGATCTCCCATCGGGGGCAAAACGATCGTAAGACAAGTAGCGGCTGCTTATCGCTCAGCAGCCTCGGACGCTATAGGTACTCTATAGCGGGGAGCCACCGGGCACCGCACCAGGCCAGATAGCATCTTTTGACATTAGATGCAACGAGCTGCTATATAGTGTTTCCAAAGCGAACCATCTCCCCATCTCTTGTTCTCTCCTTTCGCTTTTTTATCCCTCTCTCTCCCCCTTCTTTCCCTCTCGCTCCTTTTGCCGTGTATATACACGTGAGAACAAGCATCGGAAGTCTCGACAAGTGCGTTTATTCAACGAGTCCGCGCTATATCGGTTCCCATCGTCATTAGAATTATTATAATATAGATCCTTTTATTGAGATCGCCTCTCCAATATGTTCTGGCGATTGGTTTACAGTTGAAATTCTCGTCGCTCAGCCGCTACAGCATACATTCAAAATTCCGGATACTTCCTTACATAATATACGTAGAGGAATCTTCCCATCGCTCCTCCCCGCCCTCCGCTCACGCATTATTTTCCCGAGGCAGGCGGCGGCATCGCGGGGATTCCCCGGCGTCTGCGTCTGCAGACAAAAAGATTATGCTCGGCTGTCCGTTAATACGGTTAGGCGTTATCTGGATTGCTGGCCGGCGGCGCGGGCGGCTTCCGACAGAAGCCAGAAGAAGAAGAGAAAGAAGAAGGCGAGCTATATAAGCCGAGCGAGGCGCGCGTAATTAATCAGGGACAATCAAACTCGCTGGGAGCTGAGCCGCGATACGACTCCCAACGCTCCGCTCTCTCTCTCTCTCTCTCTCTCTGTGCGCACCTCCACTCTATACACGTATACGCACACATCCTTCTCCTTTCTTCTTTCTGCAGCTTATCCTTCCTACTTGCCTTTCCTTTCTGTTTACTCCTCCTTACCAGTGCCGTATATGCGAGGTATCCTTCCGAGGACTCGAGTCTTATGCGCGGCTGATCGACGTTATTGCACTCCTTATTACAGTCCTTTTATTGTCACACTTTATTGTATATATTGCGTTCATTTATCTTCCTTTCCTTTTAAATGAAGATCCGATGTCTTTCATTCGCCAAATTCACGATTTGCCCGACGTTATGGATCATCAGAAACGTAGTTAAGCTCGGCAATAAGATTTTGTTATAAAACTTACAGTCAAAACAGAATTTACATACAATATTTCATCATATGCACATGCATTTACAATCTGAATTTTCAAAATGTTGAGATTGAAAGGTAAATAATAAATGTGCTCCGAATAGATCAGAGCCGCAGGGCTAATTCTAAACATACTCATTACGCGCCTGCAGCAATGCTCCAAATGAATATTCATCATCCGGGATGTAAGAAAACAATTGAATCGGGCGCGCCGCGCTTCCTCCTCGCGTCCTACCCGCGCTCTTGACACTTGCAGGCTCAAAAAGAACATCTGCTGCCGCTCGCTCGAATCCAATAAAAAGCACTTCCTCTCTCTTTCTCTCTCACTGTGGCGCGCGCGCGCGCTCATTAAATGACGAATCACGCTCGTTAATTCCTCCGGCGATTAATTAACCGCGGCCATTTGAATGGCGGCGCGAGGATCGGCGGACGCGAAAAAAGAAAAAACGAGGAGGAAATCTGCAGTCTCGCGCTCGCGCTTGTATGTATATATAGTTAAGCGCGCCAGCGAGAAAGTATTTATGTGCAAGTCTGCTTTTGTACGGGTCACTTCCGCGATCAGCGTACGTTTTCTTGCTGCAGCTTGATACCCGCGCTGCCAGCGATTATAACAATGGGAGAAAAGGGTAAACAGTAAGATGAGCCAAGTTGGTGGCCGCAGCTCTTTATGCTGATGGGGAATGACGCGCCGCTCTAGGATTATGGGAATCTTGTGCTGCTGCTGCTGTTGCCGCTGCTGGGGAAGCGACTATTGTTTTGGATACGAGTGCCGATTTATAATAGTATTGAAATGTTGGCTGTTTCGAACAACAACGATTATAATACTTTTGCCGCAGCTTATTTCTAGCAGAATAATATTTCCCTACGTTGATTTTGTTAAAATACTAAATGATCAATTTATTGATGAAGCTATTTACACCCATAAATTGGAAAAGCATCGTTGAGATGACGATCGTGATGACTTTATGGTTAAATAAGGATGTAATATAGAAAATTTATGTTGTGTTAAGTCGGTGTCTTAATTTACACGGAAATTCATGCCCAATAATTGTATCCTTATCTATATGCGCTGTTAATTTACAAAGCTGTGATTGTTGATGGGCCGATAAGGCAATTTCAACTGTTATACCCAAGATTTCCATCAATTTAAAATGACGTAATGGCTCAATCACCCAGCTAACTGGTTTTTTTTACAAGGGGCGTTGGATTTATAATAGCTTAAATGAAGGATAAGAATTAACAAAAAAAAAAGGCCGCGAGCCGATCCAGGTAGTTTTTGCAACAAGTTTCACGCTCACTTGACGCGCGCAATACGATCCTTTAATGCTTACACAAAGATACAAAGCTGAGATATAAGCTACTGTTTTGTTTCCCGAGGAGGGGGGCAAAAAGTGCGCTGCATGACTCAGCGGCCGGTGCACGTGAAATTTAATTATCGGCCTGTATACCACAGGCTGTATACAAGCTCGCGAAAAAATTCTGGGCCGGTGAAAAAAGAAATTCATAAAATCATAATGGAGTCGTTTAAAATTAAATCATTTTGCGAGCCGCCAACTCGTTGCGCACAATTACGTCGATGGGAAGCCCGCGCGAGCGCGGCAAAAAGTATCGAGCATTGATCTATATAAGGAGCGTGCGAAACCTTGAAGGTAGGAAAAAAGGACGAGTCCGACGTAATTGAAACGTTGCTCGTTGCGGTGCATCTCTCGAGCTCTCGAGTTCTCCGCTGCACACGTGTACCGGCTCTTCCCCCTATTATTCCGTCCTTTATTACCCGAAAATCCAGAATATAATCGGCATTCCAGACGTGAAGGCGCGTCAAGGTAGTCGACGCGATATACGAGCAGCTCCGATCTTCCTTTATTTCTCACTGGATTTTAAATGCTTTTATTGCAGCTTCTTCCTTGCTAAGATATCGTTTTGCTCCAGTTTACGCTTTACCTCTTTCTTAACTTGTGCGGAGATTTCATTTTTAACAAAACATATAAAGCCACAACCTCGAGTCTTGGCCATATTAGGAATAAAAAAAAATGATTAATTATAGTTATATGAATTTGTGCAATTGCAGGTGTTGCATGTTGCTTGATCTCGCCACAACATGAACTATTATTTCATCATAAATTCTTAACTGAGAAATGCAGAAAATGAATTTTCCATTAAGAGCAACGTAAGAATTTCTCTCCATCGTATACACTTTAATGCATACTGCGCCGTACGTATACATATTGAGATTGGAAAGAAAGGTGAAGCTGCAAGAAAAGGCGTCGCGTTCACGTGATGTCTAGATCAACGATATACGGCGGACGTGTTAATAGTATGCAAATGCTCCCAGTATAGAAAGTATATTTGGAGTAGGGCGCAATTTCTATCTAATCAGCATCTTTAATGGGATGAGCCCGAGGTTTGCGGAACTGCTGCTCGGCCGAGGTAAGGAGTAAAGCCGCTCGATCATCGCTATTAAACTACGCAAGGTAAGAAACTGCTCGATGCAGCCTCGATTCGACATCCAAACAGCTCGTGTCCGTGTAGTCGCGCATAACGGAATAATCGAGTGATTTTTCTCCCGCGACTTTGGTGGTGGGGGAGTTTTTGCGAGAGGTGCGCGGAATGCTGAACTCGCGCCAGAGTCCGCGAATAGCGTGAATAATCGAGAAGCTCGCGCGAGATGTGGCTTATGCGTAGTGGCTCTAATCCAGCGGCGGCTCGTGACGCAACTGCAGCCGCGATAAAAGACGATTCGCTGCTGTTATCCGAGTTCCATTCAGAGGACGACATTCCGACTTTTTTGTTCGCCAGTCCTCCCGAGCGCGGCTTTGTGCCGGCAAATTCAATTCAATTCTAATAAGTGCTGCTGTTCGCGAGAAATGGGATTTATGCGCTTATTCACTGCTTTATTTCGATGACGCTCGAGAAGCTTATAAGATTTCATGCCAGGCTGAGCGCTTAATTATATTTATAGAAACTTTCATGTCTTTTCATGTTCTTTGGGATTGAAAGAGGCCGTTTTTCAATCGGTAATTTAGAGATCTAGCTTCCATGACAGATTCATAAAATCACCTATTCTTTGACGAGAGATTGTTTAATAACGATTTCATTCCACATTCATATTGTACGTTATCAAAAAATTTCAATTCAAAATAATCTCCGCTTTAAATGATTCTTATTGACTGAGTTTTTAAAAGACCTTTATTCCAAAACGTTCAATTCGTTTATGATATTTCACATCATATACCTATAATAAAAAAATTTCAACTCTTAAATTTAAAGCATAATCTTGTGCAAAATAAGCCTATGAATACATGTATAAATTTCTCCGCATTTAGTGAGCAGTCATAGTCTACGCTAAACTATTTTTTATCGGCAAATGGAGCAAAGTCCCATTGAAAGGTTGAAGCAAATGCAAATGGTCCGCAGTGGTGACGACGGCGCGTGCGGAAATGAAGAGTGAAGCGAGAGAAAAGGGAAAATTCTAAGCTCCAGAGCTGACGTCTAATAAATTAGCAGGCGAGTCGCGCGGAGCACCGAAGAAGAGCGTCACAATCGGCCGATTAGTTTGAGTCGCGCGCGGCTCATCAGTCCTTCAACTTTTTAGTTTCCGGACGCTTTTCAGCTGCGATCGCAGTTCGAGCGTGAGTGTCAGGTCGAGACCGTTGGAGCTATGATGGGTCGCAGGGAAAAACTCGTTGAGAAATGGCTCATTTTCACGGATGTGCAGTTGTAAGAGTTGACACGCGATAGATAATTCGGCCGTGAAATTGGACTTGTGTTCGTTCTCCTTTGATTTATCCGCCTGAGAGATATTAATGCACTATTTTTATATAAAATATGATTCACGTCTATCTTCTGCTTTATGACCCTATTCAAAGGTACGATGAATGCGATCTAAATAGAGGCAATGAGGAAAATGATAATAGTGTAGTGCTCATTTGATGATGCGACAAATGCTTTTCCGTAAATTCCGTGCAAAAGAAACCAGTGGTTCGCGCAGCGGCTGAGAAAAAGCGATCTGGCCTATAGCGCAGCACTTTTGTCAAAGAGCTCGTACCGCGTGATCGGCCTTAAAAGGCGCCGCGGCTGCAGCCTCCCGCCGAAAGCGAGACGCCGGGCGACGGTTGCGCACCTCGGTCGGTCCGCGGCTGTATAAAAAGATATGCGCCGGTCGTCCAAGTCGAATAATCGGCTCGGGCCCAGCAGCGCCTGCGCTTTCCACGGTTCTCCGTTTCTTTTTTCTCTCTCCCGGCTTTGGATTTTCGGTTGCATCACCGCGCGCACCGTAGACTCTCGCGGCTGGCACGAAGTAGCGTATATGGCAGCTCACTCTGTACCGTCGCCGTATAGTAGTTCGATTATAGGCGTGTGAGAAGGAGCGATGTGTTTGCGCCGAACTCCGTTCCCGTAACTGTGCGCGTTTCATTCGTACTTTGACAGTTTTGTCCCCGATTCCCGCGCGATATCGAGTTCCGTCTACCGGGGGGATTCCGGGGGGCCCAGCATTTAGGTATCGACGCGGAACTGCCTAGCGCATCCTGCAACCGTAAACCCGAACCCAACCCAATGTATCGAACTTGTGTCTGTAACTACTTATCGAAGGGAATCCGCGCATATATAAGCAGCTAGTATTAGTTATAAGTGCGCAGAGCACGGATTGATCAGACTGACCTGCAGAGACTGGACAGATGGAGGGCGGCAGCGGCTGGCTGGGCGGCGTCGTCCTCGTCGAGCTGGCCGGCGTCGCGGGCGTCGTCGTCGTCGTGGGCGTCGCTGTGGCGGGCGAGGGTGGCTTGCGGCCTGCAGCACCACCGGCGTCTTCACCGACAGGTCCACGGGCTCCAGCTGCACCGGCGGCCCTGCCGCCTGTCATACCGACAAACACCCCGCGATTAATAACATCTTAATTTTCATCAATATTCATCAACATATAAACTGTATTATATTTACTCGGATATTTGGTTGAAATCAAGTTATCTTCGTTTCAAATAAGACTACGCTAAATTTCTCATCGATCTGGCAAGTAATGAAATGTTTATGGATCTGAGCCATACGCGCGCGATGTGTACTTTAGACGAAGCCGCAAGCTGTCCAGCAAGCGTTTCTCCCTCGGCCCAGCTAAGCGCACATCCCCGCGACGAGGCATCGACGACGAGTCAAGCCAGAGAATCGAACCTCTCTCTCCCGACCTTGTCGCTTGGCTCTCGGGTCTCAGTCGACGTCGGCCGTGACCGCTGGACCAACGCCGTGCCGCCCCTCTACAAGCGTGTATAGTACGTGGAGCCGAGCTGTGGCAATTGGCACACGCAACGTCCGTATCGACGTGAACTGATCACGGCTGGGATTCCCGGGGGAGGAACTCGCTGCTCGACCTTAGTGATGAGCTCGACGTAGAGCTCACGTAGTGAGTGCGAGAGACGTGTGCAGTGCTGAAACGCAGCTTCTGGATTCAGAAAGTATATATATATATAGGAGGCAGCTTGCGACTAATGCCGAAAATGACTCGAACAAAATTCCCTCGATTTCCGATCGTATCTTACTATGTTTTCTGATGAAAATTCGATTTCCAGCTAACCGAAGCTACTAATTATTTTAGCTGCTTACGAACGTTAGTTGCACCATTATTGTTAAGCTTAAGCAATCAGATAATAACTTATACGTAAAACGTTATGTATCCATACAAGGAGGATGCAGAAAGCGGTGCTTGTTCGTAAATACAAATCGAGTAGTCGTGAATGTTCCTCCAGCCGCGAGGCGTTCGGCTGCAAGTGCGGCAAGTGAGTTAAGGAAAGGTGAGCCTCGGTGTAAGAGTGCAAGTAAAGCGACGGCAGGGCTAATAGGTTAGGGTCGATGGAGCTAATAGCCGCCGGCATCGACTCGCCGACTCGACGACTGCGGGACTGCGGACGAGGCCCGATTCCCAATGCAAACTATCGCTGCTCGGTACTCGCCGCTCCCCGGGCTAAGCGAGACGAGGCAAGGAGAACCGAGAAATTATATACCCATAGCTGTAGGTGCAGAATTTGGGTTCGGGTTCGGGACTCGACCTGCCGATCGATATTTCATCAGCCCCCATAACGCCGATGTTTGTTTTATGAAATCGACTGCCATGGGCGACTCTCGGACCGACGCCTCGACGGATTATTCATTGCTTCCTACATTTTGCGTATACTTTGACTTTCGACATGCAAAGCCAAACAATAATTATATCATTGGGATAATCGATATACTCGTCGATGCTTGAGAGATCGGTAATGAAACATTAGCAAATACGAACAGTGCAAAAGAATCGGACGCGAATACGAGAAGCAGTTATAGCTACGATATGATGGCTCTGTATCTCTCTGGGATTTTAGTCTCTCACGCGTTCCTAAAATCCCAAAGAGACGGCCCACGTAATCCTCGGCACGGAAGGAACACAGCAGCTCGAATTAGGATTCACCGTTAGAGCTGCGCGCGCGGCATTTTTCACTCTCACCCTCTGTCTCGTTCTCTCTTCTGCCTCTCTCGTGCACATTATATTTATCCGCAGAAGAGTCATTTTCCGCTCCAGGTGGGCGCGTCTACGCGCGGTACAACTGCGGACTCGAACGAGCGATTGTTTCCCCTGCGAGTACACGGGATGAGAGAACGGGGAAACCGGCTGCGAATCTGCTACCTGTCACAATACGAACCTGCCTGCATTTATCTCTATTTATTCACAAGCTGCTTTTCGGAATTATACTCGCTGCTGCATTAATTAATCACCTCGATAGCTTTACCAGACTCGATTTTTTTTTACTTTCTTGAAAATCCGTTTGATTTTGTCAAAAAGTATCATTACTAAATCAGTTGTAATTCTTTAAATATCAAAAAGAGACCATTCCGTTCGCAATGATAAATAACTGTCGTCAAAGTGGAAAAATGATTGTGGCACACGATGATTGTCAAGCTCGCTAATAACAAAGGCGAAAAATATCAATTTTTTTATCCGAAAAATGGAATTTGCAAAAAGTTTATAGGTGGAAAAATGAAAGCGAGCGCCGCGACAGTGTAGCGAGTGCTCAACGTGCCATTGTATAGAAAATCGATTCTGGAAACTTCGCTCCGAGCGAATTTATTATTCATGGGATAATGAGAGCGTGGCAGAGCAGTTCAGAGGAAAGAGGGAGAAGGGCAAAACCCTTGTACCTTTTGTTTCGACATTAATTTCCAACAAGCTGCTAAAATTACAGCCATTAAGCGGCCGAGCACTTGCGAAAAGAATACCTCCATTTTCCAGCAATGTCTGTAGAAAAATATCATTGTGAGGTCATTTTCAAGTATAACGAATGCACGACATAGAAACGAATTTTATAGATAATTTATTCTGATTGACATTGCAATAAAATGTTGAAAAACGGGATAAATGTCATATTAAATTATTCAAAGTCGGCTGCAAGCCTGCAGTATTAATTCAAATTTATTCAATAACCCAGTAAATTATTATTCAAAGGCTAAAGCCAGGTCCGAATTCCAAAATATGAAAAAGAAAAAAGTTCCCACTGAAGCCGCCGTAGCATAAGAACGAGAAAATCAGACCGACTGGCGTATAGTCCTGGTCACGGGGCAATTCGCCAATTGCCCTATCGGTCTGTCCCGGTCCCACTCCCTCTCCTTACATCTCCCACCGGCGAGCAAAGTAAATCGTGTCAACATCAAAGGCCCCCGCGGCGCTTATGGCGGTTCTCTTTCCCTCGTGGCGCGCGACTCGCGTAAAACTAGCCGAGGAAAGCCTGCGCGGGATCTGCGTGACGAGGTGTGCGCGACCGAGGCGAACCTCGATACACACGCACAGTTCTCTTATATACTATATTTGCTCTGCACCACAGCGCTATAGAGGAGAGAAAAAAAATGTGCGCCGTGCATAATGCGTAATGGCCGCCCATCTCCGTAATAACTCGTAGTTAGGCCGCAGATCGCGCCGCCGATAATTTCCACGGCGTCTCCGGCTGTCCCACACACACACACACACACGCGCGCGCGCCGTGCCGCTCCAGCTCTTCGACCTGCACTCGGTATCGCGGACAAAAAGCACAAGATCTCCGCGGTGCTGTGCAAATAGAGATGAGGAGAGCGAGACGAGTTCGCACCGCACTCAGACTAATTTTCCCCGCCACCTTTTTGTACCCGCAGCTCTTCTTTGCATAAAGATCGATGATGATATGCATTACTAGCGCGTGCATTGCTTGTAAAATTGGCGCGAATCACAGTGATAAGTCATAGGCTCGCGAGAGTGGAGTAATCTCCTAGAATCGCCGTTATTCCTTCAAAATCAAAACCAAAACGCCTTCAAGTACATATACCTACAGAGTAACGGATAAGATAACATAAATTTCAAATTTCTCATCTCATTAGTGTCAATAATTATCACCGATTGCCAACTAAACGATTCGTTTTTTTTTCTCCAAAAGCCACGAAAGCCTCTCGAGGAAGTCGAATGCAAAAGACAGGAGCGCGCAAGAAAAAAAACATTGGGTGTGTCCATAGTGAAGGCACGAGGTTTCCCAAGCCACGAATCGACCCTATATAATGTCTTCTACATCGCGATTATTACAGCAAAAAATGAATAGCACTTTTCCAGTGGGCGCAGAGTAAACAACCGCGAAATAAGTGTAGTTGAGCTCCAGGGCAGGATCGTGCATGCGTTTTCCTTTTTTTTACCGTACAGTCCTTCGAATTTCCTTCCTTTCCAATTAAAACCACAGTTTCAAGCTGTTCGAGGTAAAACTTTTTTTCGCAAACAATAGTTCGCTTTGGCTGTATTGCAGTGTGTACGCGCAAGTGAATGGAAACTCATTATACACCGGACATTTCTGCACAATCATTTATTAATCATTGCAATAAAGAGGACTTAGCTGAATGTCCAGCCAAAGATTTTTTTAATCAAATCAACTATAATGAGTCATTCATTGGATCATTTAGCCAAACAACAAATTTACTTGGACTTTATTTTTCTTTTATTAAGCTAACAATTTCAAAAATTAACGTCATCCTGCACAAGTGTGTATATATGTGTAACGCACCGACGCAGCAAAGAAGCATAAGAATTATTTATTTTTAAAGATCGCGCTCCCGACCGGTACAAATTAAATTCCAAATAAAGATCGCAATCACACTCGAGGGCCACTTGAAGAAGTCGCCACTTTCTGAATTTCTCTACGCACCAGTCGTTTGGCCGAAAAAAAAGAGGCGCACAATCATTCCGATTCTCCCAAAGTCCCAACGATAAAGGCAACTCACTCGCTCGAGGACTTTTTTTTATCCCTAATTAGCGCGGGCGAATTCCGGTGATCCGCGAAATCTCGTAACGTCTCGGAAAAAAAAGCACAAATTGTAAGCCGAAACGACAGGCGCTCGTGCCATAACTGTTCCAGGCTTGAAAAATGACTTTCCCCCTATACCGACGGAGACTTCATGGAGGACTGCAGGGGAGACAGAAGAGAAAGAGCACAAAGAGGAGCAGCAGAGCCAAAGAGAGCAGAGCTGACCGGAGCGAGAGTTTTCGGAACGGCGGCGGTGCAGCCTAACAGTAAATAGAGCCGGGAGTTGAAGAAAAGTTGCGATCAGGGCCGCGCGCCGCTCTCGAATTTCTTCCTCCTTTTTAACGACGCTCCGCTCGCGACGACTACGGGCGTCATAAACATCGAGAGCGAGATTGAGCCATCGAGCGTCGGGTCGCGTGGAGCGGCGCCGGAGCAGCCGAGAAAGTTTCTTTGTGCGCGGCGATTCGGAGCTTCCGTGCGCCGCTGCAGTGGCCAGTGACAGCCGACGCCGCGGAGGAAGACGGCCGTGTAATGGGCTTTTATAAGCGAGCCACG
Organism: Megastigmus dorsalis; assembly: GCA_900490025.1. NCBI lineage: Eukaryota > Metazoa > Arthropoda > Insecta > Hymenoptera > Megastigmidae > Megastigmus > Megastigmus dorsalis. The sequence goes on from UELU01147408.1 coordinate 105,661, forward strand.
AGTTTCTGCACCGAGGAGATTACGTACGTTTGCCCCGCGGACTTTGCCAGGTATTTTAATTAGGGCTTTAAAGGTAGGGTCCGCGAGCGCAGCCCGAACCGGAATCGAACGTCGCGCAGCGCAGCGAATCGGCCCAGCCGGCGCAGTCGCCTTTTTTTGCCAGACCGATGACCGATAAGGACTTGATAATTATTATGTGTTAATTATGCGTCCCACTGATCGTTTCAATTATATTGGGGCTACTTTAGTGCGCAGCTCCTTTTAGTTCCGAGCTATAATGTGCAGATTCCCCATTACGAGCATCGACTTTGTCGTTCAATCAAGCAATAAGGATTTTTTTCTCGTCATGCAGCTCGTAAACATTTATTGTTTAATCTCTTATCGCTTTTATTATGCCTTCATCTTCGTGCAATCAAGTGTGATACAAAAAACATGCGTATATAAGAGTTATTTATTACACAAGTATTAAAAGAATCTATATAATAAAATAAACCTTTTCTGTTTTCCAAATTTTTTGATCTATATATATATATATATCAATCGATGGAGAATCTGAAGAAAAGTTTTTTGCATACCGTCAAAGGAGGTAGCAATAATAGTCTTTGGTGCAGAGAAGTCGAGCGAGTCTCTTAAAATGCGTCGCGAGGCAGGTTATTTTATTGGTATCGGCAGCCGCCGCCTTTTTTCTCCTCGTAAATTGGGTGCGCGCATTACGATCGGGGAGCCGGCGAGCACCGAGCGCCTGCGATCGTAAATATCGAAAAATTAAACGGGCCGCCGAGTCACAGAACACCCTATATATATATATATAAAGAGAGAGCGGCTTTATTAGCTGGGCCGAGGTGTGCGTTTCGTCTTTTTAATGAGCTCGAACCGGCACGCGCGAAGACTGCGAGATGTGCGCGAGATTGGGACTTTTTGAAAGGGCGGAGTGGAGCCGAGCGCGTGTCCATGCAGCTTCCACTTTACGGCCGGCACGTGATTAATAAATTAAATCGAATCGAATGTGTCGTTTCAGTTTCTCGCCACTCTCATCGGACTGCAGAGATGCCGAGTGCTCAAAATTCTTCTAAGAGTTTCACGGATTCATTGGCGCGGAAAGGTGGTTCATAAAATTTTCATCGACTTTTTTTTTTTTTCTTTTAAGATCGGCTGTTTTTACCTGTACGTTCAAATTTAAAGTTAAGCTAAAATGAATCGAGTTGCTGATTGTCAATCGGGATATAAAGTACAATTTACAACAAGTTGCAGCAATATTATACACATAATGCTTAAAAGTATTTTATTCAAGTATTAATTTTATTTCGGACAATTTGAAAATTCTTGCACCTACCACAATCAATATATAAGCGTACGTGAGATGAGTATAGAGAGAAAAAAAGCTGCAATTCATTAGCGCAAAGAGGGTAATTCTCGCCTTAACAGTGTAGAGGCGCGATTACGATTAGAGAAAAAATTGTCGGCGGGACATTTTATTTGCCAATTAAATATTTTACTGCGACGACAACTCGGATTTAAAGCACCGCGCGAAAAGAGTCTCTTGGTGAATTCCCGTTAAGATGCCTCGCGACAATCGCGCCAATAACTCAGTACGGCGTTATATTAGTCCGGTTTTTCCGCGCGCTCTCCAATGGAGACGTCGCTATTATATGGCACAGAGAGAGAGAGAGAGAGAGAGAGAGAGAGAGAGAGAGATAGGAAGAGCAAAGTGCGAATCGCACGTGCTGACGCTTAGGCTACACCTGAGAGAGGATGATAGAAAAGTAAGAGGAAAAAGGTGTAATGGAATGGCGAGAAAAGGAAAATAAAAAAGCAATGATAATGCTATAGGTATAGGTATTGGTATAGATGTAGTGTGTAATTATCTCTAATGCGATTCTGTTAGTCAAGAGTTTTCACATATAGTATTGTAGCTTTTGTATAATAATAACCCTATTAATAATAACTCCTTTTCCTGCATCGATATGTTATAAATAAGAATATGTATTGTATGTGTCTCGCTATTATCGTATAGTCTTTCAAATAATAGAACCTTTTTTAGGACTTGTTGAACTAGTCTAATAATTGTAGGAAAAAATTGAAAGTAATTCGTGGAGCTTTATACCGCAACGATTACATAATAATTTTTCAACGCAAAGCCTTGACGCGCCGTGCGGCAATAAGGGAGAGAAAGAGAGAGAGAGAGAAAAAAGAGTCAGATAGATTAGATTAGCGCAACGCCGAGAGGATGACAAATGTCACGAGCTGCAGCCTGTATGAGATAAAAGGAGAGAGAGAGAGAGAGAGATAGAGAGAGAGGCTATGAGCGAGGGTGGGGAGAGAGAGAGAGAGAGAGAGAGAGAGAGAAAAGGCGCCGAGGATGTCAAAGAGTTGCTGAGAGGTGAAGGAGGCGTGCGAGCACGTGTGCAGCTCGCAGCGCCGCTGCTCGTACGTGTGCGTACGGCATATAACGAGCCTCTCGACTTTCGCGGCTGATTATTAGCGACATAAGTTATGTCGCGCTATTAGCGTAATTGTCTTTATTGGGATAGGAATGGCTTGGAAGCGAGCGGAGCGCTTGCTATACGAGAGGGAGAGAGAGAGAGGCTTGATACGTGCAGCAACCGACCGATGGGGAATCGACGAGCTGCCCCGCGAGATCATTAGCCTTCTGCCTGCAGTTAGTCAGGCCTACTTCATCGGCCATTTGTCCCGCAAAAATTCTGCCTCCTGCACGTCCCCACCGTCCCCTGCATGGACTCGCGGCTTCTTTCACTATCGGCTCTGCGCGCGAATCATTCACGCCTAGCGAATCAAGCATTTAAATTGCCACGCGTGGTCCGATCATTACCAACGTGCAGCCACGGTGGACTTGTTTATTGTATTTTAGGCTCGCGCGTGATTCGATTGTTCGTAATTACTTGGCGCTAAATATGCTTATATAGACTGAATTAATGAGAGCGATCGATTTTGAGAAACGAGGGCTTACATTATCGCAGCTGGTATAAGGTTTAAAAATCTAGTTAAGATATGTGCAGCGGATTAATTATTGTAAGTATATGTACGAATCGTATGTTTATTGCAGTGATCGATGAACTAAGTACCAAAGAGGCGGTTCAACCTGTAAGGACCTGTAAGTATTTACTTGTGAATTCTTCTCGCGAGGAGTATAACCTATAATCAAAGGTCAATCAGCAGCAGCTGATAACGATAAATTAACTTCAACTTAATCTCCGTAGGTACATTAAAATATTCGCAGGCGTCGTCAACGTCAGGCCGTTATGCGCATTATTGCGCGACAAGGACGCCATCCACAGCATCATCCCATTATAGGAAGAATTGCCAGCCAAGATATAGCCGGTAGATGAAAGCTATGCGTAATTATGTGGCTGTGTGTGTGTGTGGAGAGAGATTACAGCGGACGCGCGTATGTATACGAGTACCCGATGCTGTGCCAGGCGGCCGAGAAGCCAAAGGGACACGCCTTATGACGTCATTCCCACGGGATATCGTATATCGCGATACTCGTGCGGGGTGCAACAACCCCAAATGCAGGTAACGCCGAAAAGAAAAAAAAAACAGTTGCCTCGCCAATTACAAGCAACCGTGACTCTTATTTTTCTTCCCTGTTTGATTCTTCGAAGGCACTTTCATGATATGGAATCGAGCGTGTCATTAATCTTAATTTAATAACTCAAATCTTCGATTGCTGTATTATATCAGTTGCACGTGTAAGAATAATTTTCAACTAAATTGTAAAAATTAGTCCCTATAATACGACTATAATATAAAATATCGTAGAGCGTGAATATTGTATGACCGGAGTATGGAGTTGGCGACAATATTTGTATTATTAATGAATCCTTCTGCAACACAAGCCGATAGGAATAAGGAAATAAACAAGAGAAGAAAAACTACAATATCTGGGAGTGCGTGAAATAATGGGCTGCGATAATACAGTGAAGCGTGTAATAAGGAAAGAGCGTACGCGCGGGAATAGAGGAGAATAACAGCACTCGCAGCTCGGCTGAATAAATTAGCGTTGTCAAAGAATTACACAGAGCAAAAGGCAGGGGGAGAAGCGAGCGGAGGCGAGAGTCCCGGGACCCACCGCGAGTCTCGGACTCGATAATACTTATCGTAGAAGACTCGTAAAGATGGCATTGATCGTCAAGCGGTTGCGAATATATATAATCCGCCCGCGGCTCGCCGAGAAATTGCTACACGACCCTTCGAGGACCGAGAGTTTTTTCCTCCCTCCTAGTCCGAGTCGCGCGAAAAAAAAAACAGTTAGCTCGAGCGCCGCTCGTAAAACTCCTGACATCCTCTCTGGCTCTTTCGAGAAATTGAATTTGTCGCTGGTGCAGATTGCGCTGGAATTTCCTGCAGCCCCGTTGACAATAAGACGCGCTTTCGCTGCGCCTACACGAATCCGCACGTTTTCTGCCAATGCCGCGAGATGCATCGATGGATCCTAAATGTCGCGTTTAATGTCGTTAGAGAATGTTTTCTTCTCCGTTATGTGGAATGATCGCGGCGCTCATTAATAAGCATTATGGGATCGTTAAAGTGATGCATCTACGTTGAATGGGAAATGTGAAAGGGAGGACACGCGCACGTGCTATACGCCAACCCGATGAATTTTGATGGACGATCGTTCCTAATTTCATCGTTGAGCAACTTTACATTTTTCACTCGTTTTTTTTTACATGCCTACAAAATATTAAAGGAGCAAGTAAGATTTATTATTAAATGAAAATACTTTCATTCGGTTGCGCCAAGTCGCTTGCGTTACCTCACGATTTCAGTGTCCGATAAGTTGTAAAAACCCATGTAAACACGATTGTCAACTTTTATTCCATTATCTCTGTACTAAAGTTGTTTACAAAAAATATAAGTATAGGTAATAGGCACTTAATGGAATATTAAACTGACAAATTAAAATATTTCTTATGCATATAATACACGCATCGATTTATTATTCAAATTTCATCAAGATTGCGCCAATGTTTTTTTATCTACTCATAAATATAAATATTGAAAAAAAAAATCGATTTGTATGCAATATTAGATGTATTTCGTAGCACTAACAGTATACGTGTAAAAAGTCTAGCATTTAATGGACAAATTGCAAATCTCCCAGAACTAAGTACACACGCTTACGAGTACAGCGAACCGCACACGAGGCGAATAGGCTAGATTTACGAGGTACTACTCGGTATCGTCGGTAACGCGTAAGACTCTACCTAGGACATCAGTCAAATTATTCCGAGGAAGGACGAAAACATGCAGGATAACATATTAGACGCGTCAGTTGATACGAGGCAGCGCATGTTAGCACTTGCCCAACCTTGATTTTACTCTAAATACGCAGGCCTTTCGGACAGCTCATAAATGCCTGCTTCGATTGAAATTTTTCATCCACCTTCCCGCTTTTTCTCTTTTTTTCCATTTTTGGGTAAAGTCTGATCTGTACCGAGCGGGAGAACGAGATTCCTGCAATGCCTGCTGTAGCTCCTTTTATACGAGTTGACGGTATATATGTCTGTATAAAGGAATCTATGAAGGAATAGAGGCGGAATAGCAACCTATTGGGAAACTACTTTTGTCGAATGAGTTTGTTTATGTAATTGGTGAAGGCGTGTCGGGAAAGTGAATTTTCACGTGAGTAGTTACACTCTTTCATAATCGATTTTTATAAACAGTTTGATCATCGTGTTTACAGATAAAATACTTGTATGCCAATTCCATTATGTAATAGTATTTCCTTTCATTTCTAATTTATTTATTTTTTTAGTTAACTTATTGAAATTAATTATTCAGCTACTATGTTGAATGAATTCCGAGTGAGAATTCCGCCTTCGTAATTTAAATTAAAAATGGTGCTTGAAAAAATGAAGAAATATTATTTTGTATTGCAAGAGAAATGTTACCGATATAAATGAATAATAGAAGTGATGAGAGCGAAGCAGTACTTTGCACGGAAAAATCGGATAGTCCTCACCTCGAGTCATAAGCGATTACGAGCGCTTTGAGAAAAGGAAGAGGAAGCGAGAGACAAGAGAAATGCCTTTAGAGCTCTAAAGCGACATAACGTGCGCGAGTGAATGGGGAAAAAGCCGCGCGCTTGCACCCTCCTCTATATAGTCTATAGTACGCTGCACACACGTGGGCGTGTTCGAGAATTTGTCTCGTTCTAGTCTCTTGCTCTCCTTTTTCTTTCACGCAGCAGCTTTTCACGAGCCAGTTGCCGAGACCAGATCTTCTCTTCGCCTCTTCACCGCTATGCTCAATCGTGAGATTCGCCTTTTTATTCCTTTGGACTTTGACATGCGAAGCCATAGTCCAGAAACGGGTATGGAAGAGCAAGGAAATAAACGAACGATTTTTTTCGTTTCGATGTTTTTATTTTGCTTTCATTGCCTTAGGCTATATATATATACACATAGATATAGGTATGATCCGTATTTTAAAAAGGGCATTCTTAAGTTTTTTAACTAATGATGTTGAAATTATTACAATCCTTCATCTCTGAAACAAAGTCCTCAAAATTATATACGTATATCGATGAGGGGGGAAAAATCGATTGGAGTGCAATTGCAATTTTGGTAAAAGAATGGGTCGAAATGGTATTACAAGGCGAGAAAAGGTTCGCTGCGGCTGATTTACTACAAACGAGGTGCGGGATAATGTATGTAATCGAAGCGTCTTAAATTTCGAGGAGAAAAAAAAGTGTGCGTTCATCGCGCGGATCGTTTGCATGATTACACAGACGCATAATCGTCATTAAGGATGGAAAAGAAATTTGAATGGGCCTCGGTGCAGCTAATGTCGGGTTATAGCTCGATGAATAATAATCCCCAGAGCGCGCGGATGAATCGAAAATGATAAATGGAGGCGCGAGCGAGCCGCGGACCGATCGAACAATGCGCCGCGCCGCTGATGCCGCACGAGTGCAGTGCCGGTAATGACAAGCGGAAGCTCCTCTCCACTTACGGCCGCCTCTACTACCGCACAAATTGTCAATTCCCCGTTAAATTAGGCGCAGCTTCCCCATACACATTTTCCATCCTGGCATTTGTCATAGCAATTTTAACTGTATATAAGCAGAAGTGGAAGCTCATGCGAGCTCTGCACGGGTATAACGATAAGCGCAGCCGAGCATCGCCATTTGCTTGCCTCATTATATGTATGTTGGATGATTGTTTTATGCTCGATTAGATGCTTGACGATGATGCTTTAAATGATTTAGCTTGAATTACGATCGATTTTATGAGATAAATCCACTAGATCTACAATGTACGATAAATTTAGCCGAATCGCAAGTATCGCCATTCCGATAGCAGTTTGCACATAATAATGACTTCGCTGCAGTAATAAAAAATGAATATTCGTAGGAAAAAGAGAGCAACAGTTCAGAGAATTTTCTGAAAAGAAATGTTGGAGTCATCGGTATGGGTCACTGCTCGATACACGAGTATAGGCCAAATTCACTCTGCGTCGTTGGCAACCGCGACATTCAAATCCCATCGCCTCTATAGCCCCGGCACAGACAGTCGGTCCAACATATCTCGAATAAAAGAAGAAAAATCTTTTCGGTACTTTCCCATGCGGCTTAGCAGCGCAGCAGCAACAGCAACACAAACACAGAGCGGGATTTTATTTTTGCCCGGTCTCGCGCGCATCGAGAGGAGCAAGAGAATGCGCAACGGGATATACTTGGCGTTTATGCGCGCGCACACACGAATACACACACGGCTGGAGGAGAGGGTCGCCGGACGAGCGGCGCGACGGTGCATAATATATCACGGAGCGGCTGGGCTATACGCGCACTTGCGCCGCCGATGGAATTACAATATTCATCCCGTGCAGTTGCAGGATGATCGCGGTGGTGCGCGCGCACGAGGCTGCCGGCAAGCGAGATGCGCCTACTGCGGACTCTCGCCCATGTGCTCCGAGCCGAGATACTGTATACATGTACCTATAGGCGCGACGCGCGCCGGATTACTGCGCCCCGACGACGACCATAAATCACCCGCGGCTTATACATGCCCGCATACACACTATATGTATGTCTATAGAACATATGCAGTGTGTACGCGGGCCTCTCCCTCCTATTGGAAATCTATCGGAGGACTAGCTCGATTCTTCCTTTTTCCCTTTCTTTGCTAAATTACGTACCGTTCATGACTTGTAATTGAGTAATGCCCCCCCGAGCTGCCAGACTCCCTATGTACATGCTGCACGAGCACCGCGACCTTCTGCTGTACGGTGGGGAAAGAGAGAGACTCTCGGCTAATTTATGCGCTCGATTGAGCTGAAACTTGGACAAGCAGCCGCCGCGACCCGACGGATAAAGTCTACTTAGCGAGCTATTCGAGTGCGAGTGCGACTCGCTGTGGATCTCCCGCAAGTGCCTTTATATGTGTATACGGATACCCTATGGATGACGCGGGTAAACTCTGTGCTTCTTTACATTTCAAATTGATAGATCGCGAGGCCAAGGTCAAGTGGCGAAGGTTGAAACTCCGAGGAGTCGTAAGAGATCGAAGCTCAGCTTATCTACGGAACCTTTATAAACTCGAGAAAAATATTTAGTATAGTCGTAAAGAGCTTTTGTGTTTATCAGCATTCAAGTGAGTCTTTGAACTTTTCTCTCTCGCTCTCTCTCTCTCTCGATTTCATTCGGCCGCTGCATAAAAAAAAGAAGAGGTCCTCGAAGGAAGGAGCTGTCGCAACAAAACGATGATTGAGCGATCGCGACGAGTAAAAGGCAGAGCCGAGTGAGAGAGAGGAAAAGAGAGAGAGAGGAGAAGGAGAATCGGAGCTGAATATATTGTGTTATTATTCGGCGCACGTCGAATAAGCATCATCCTCGGCTCGCATGTACACGTCCATACACGCGATCGTTCGGCCATGATAAAAGAGAGACTGCCGAGACAGACTCTCGGCGAAATTAGCCATTAGGAGGGTTGGGTTGGAGGAAGCTGCCGGCTTCGGTACGACCGCGACGTCGGTAACATCGAGGACTGATCGATGGATGTTTGGACGCTCGTTAGAACTTGATTGAAAAGGTCCGGTGCAGAGCTCCAATTTTTCGGGGAAAATTGCGGCTTATTATCGACGAATTAAGCCGAGCGAGGCGCGTGCAGCTCTGGCCCGGCTCGTCTGCCGGTTGCCGCAGATTGAGACGTGTGGATCGGACGATCGCGTGAAAAATGCGACGCATCGATCTCGACGCATGCGCTGATCGTGAAAAATTCCGCTCCGACGCGAGCTGCGATGCCTTTTGCGATAGCTGCGTCCCGAACGATTATAAATAATGTGCCAATCTCGGATACGTTATATCCTCGTTCACGGGCTTCCTTTTCTCCTCGGCCCCGCGCCACCGCGCAGCTGTTAACAAATTATTTAGCCTTTGAGCGCCGGGAGGAGGGAGGAGAGGGGAGAGGGGCGCACTTAAATATTATTCAGAGAAATTTGATAGGGGATTGATTTGAATACCCGTTCCTCGCGATAAATAATATTGATATTGACCTTCGCTTGTGTCCCAATCAAGATTCTACCTAATTGTTGTAAAGCCTTTTTTTCCTCGTGCCAACGGACACATTTTATGTTGCACAAAAGAAGAAGTTTGCGCAAGACTTTAATGCGGTATATTTAGCGTATAGTACACTGAGAGAAGAATATTGCAACTGTTATCTTTAAATATGGCGAAATATGCACATTAAAGTAAACATAATACATTCAGAACAAATGTGAATAATAGTTGATCCAAGTATATAGTTGTAGTCGAGGCAAATATGTTATGCATTCCGCCAAATATCATAGCTTAACTATTAATATACCATCTTTCAAGCAAATACTCTTGAACTTTCCGTTTTTAATACGTATAAGAAATATTAACTACAAGTATATTCTTCTCTCAGTGTATATTGTAAATATTTCTGCATAATATTTACCGATGCATCATCTTGATTCCGTAACTTCCTGCAGAAATACTGCTCGTGTAAATAATGGAAGAAAAAGACATTTTGGTAATCCTGCTTGGTTAATAATTTACTTGTGAAGTGATTTCCGTCCCACGCTATAAACATCATTTTTTCAGTTAAAAGTGTCTAATTAATCTGCTAAACGATCGTCATTTTAAACATATTATACATCGTCTCGAACGGTCTCGGCTCGAACTCGAATATCCAGCCCAGTCCAGTCCAGAATCAGCGCGTATTATCGTTGCTACACAGAAAAAGCTCGGAAACACGATTCCCAAAAGCATCGAGGGCCTAATTTAAGCATCGAGACTCGGTGAGCTGCTGCACGCGACTGCGGAGAGTCGCGCACGCGTTAATGGGCGTCATCTTCCCGGCATATCTCGGCTCGCGCCTTTTTGCTCGCAACCCGCACCGTATGTCGGAAGGATCAGCGACGCCAGTATAACGACTCCATTAACACGTTGGCCGATCTAATTACACACACACACACTCTCTCTCTCTCTCTCTCTCTCTCTCTGCTTCTGCACGTGGCTGGTGAGTAAGGAGTTAGGACACGGTCCGATATAATCGTCCTCGGCCGCTCTCCCCTTCTCGCTTCGGCAGCCACAGCAGCCACAGCAGCAGCAGCAGCAGCAGCAGCTCCTTCTTCTTTTTCAGTTTCGCGTGTTTCCCCCAACTATCGATACAATCCATCTATTCTCGCTCCTCTTCAGCTCCCCTCGAACTGTCGCTCGACATTTGCCTCTCGTGCTTTCTCTTTTTGCATCCGGCTTATCGGGCCCCATCGATCTCTTTGCAGCTTTTTAAACGACCCCGCGGAGCATCAGCAGCAAATTGAAAAGCTGCTCGCCGCGGAGAATTATTGCTCGCGCGGACGCTGGACTCTGCAGTAGAGTTTGGAGTCGAGAGCTGCAGGTGTTTGAACGGGAGGTGCCGCTAAGCCGGGATCTTTATCTAAATTGGAGAATTTTCATTCTGCGGGGTTAATTTTAATTCGAGGAAGTATACCCGAAGCGGTTGAAGTACAGCGATATCTTTATTTAGCCGGCTGCTATGTTTTACGGAGGTGGCGAGCAAAGAAAATTTACTCAAACGATGGACGAGCATTTCACGCCGATAATTACAGGTTCAGCAGCTGTGTTTATTATGCTCAGCTTTTATAATAAGTCATACTGCCAGTACTTGATATAAAAAGAAATTTTTTACGAGGATGAGTAATAATCGGTAGAATGAATATAGTTTGCAGTTTTCTCGGGGTGCATAAAAGATGCGTAATAAACATCACTCGAGCAACGAAAGGATTCAGTGGCACGAGCGAGCCGCTCGACCGTCAATCGCGCAAAATTCATTCGACGCACACAGGCGAAAAAGAATAAGGAGTAAACATAAAACTGCACGTCCATTCAATCTCGTCCGATAATTGCATCAATCCCTTTTAAAGTCCGTTACAAACGCTTGCGCATCGCTAAAGCTCGTAGCGTTTGGTTCTTGGCGAGCGCGCTCAATCGGCCCTAACAAATGAGCCTCCTGCTGCAGTGCAACGACAGCAACAGCAGCAGCAGCAGGTATATAGAGGCGAGGAGTAAAACAAATAGCGAACAATGAGGAGAAGAAGCCGAGGTGAGGAGAAGAAGCCGAGGCGCGCGCGCAACATTCAAACGTCACGCATGTGCGCTCCGTGAAATTCTCTCTCTCTCTCTCTCTCTCTCTCTCTTGCTGTTATACGCGTCGCAGCCTCGGATCGAGCGGACGGCAAGAGAAGAGAGAAGAGAGAAGAGAGAAGAGAGAAGCGAAGCGAGCAGATATAAAGGGGGATTTTTAAAGAAGCCGAGGCACGCCGGGAAAGCAAAGGCAGAAGCTCCGGCTCGTACGAGTGCAGAAGCAGCAGCAGCGGAGCAAACGAGCTTTTCGCGCATACATAACAGATCGCTACAGCTAGAGTCTGCCGTGCAGTAGAGAGCCGCACGCGGCCTAATGACGGAATAATATAACACGTGTAAGCGAGCTGCGCACTGCTCAAAAGTGTCTCCTCTCCGCTCCTCGCCTCTCTCGTCGTGCAGCCGAGTGGAGCTGCAGCAGCAGCAGCAGCAGCAGCAGCTTTTTCAGGAGGCGTCGGCCTTCCCTTTCTGCCTCGGCCGCCGCGGCGGCTCAACTCTTATAAGGAAGCCGCGCGTCTCCTTGGGCCGCTGCACGCGCCAGCGGCTCCGCAGCGCTCGGCGGACAATGAGCTGGAGCCGCGCGCACCGCGAGAGCCGAGAGTGCGAGAGTGCGTGTACATACCCGCGGCCCTATGGATGACGTCTCCTGCAACACGGGCCACATAAGAAGAGCAACAAGAACCGGCGAGCCGCTGCTGCTGTTGCTGCCGCCGTTGCTCGCTCGTTATATGGCGCGAGGTAAATTGTCGCGCGTTCGCTTTGTATATAACGACTGCGGGAGCAAGAAGGAGAGAAGGCTCTCTCGTTTAGTAGCCAGGCGTCGTCCCCCGACGTGCAACAGCTGTTACTTACGAGCTGAGAGCAGAGCTGGACGCGCACTGCCTCTCCTCTCCTGAAAAAGCGGCCACATGAAAGCACCGGCCAGACCGAGATCGAGAGAGACAGAGAGGAGAAAGTGAGGACGAGGAATTCGTGTTCGCGGGGATGACGGACTCTTGCTGCGTGTTAGCAGACCTTTTTACGTGTTCTTAGGCGTGTACTCTGCTCGCGTCTACTCCGATGCCTTTCAGAAGCTATATACTAGCTGACTTGCTTTGCCTTAGGCGTCTATGCGCAGCCTCCGTTGGAAGACCAGCTGCAATCATTCAACTGGACTAATTAGAGCATCGTCACAGCCTATTAGCCGAAATTAAGATTATCCAGTCTAAAATAATTATGAATTTGAAGTATCCGTTATGACTTGTGACGAATCAAAGCCGCGCGAACACGTTGGTCTAATTGAGCGTTGTTGTCGCCTCGGAAGGACCGCTCCAAAGTAATGAAAGCGCGAATGAGAATTTAATTCGCGACGGACGTGGGATGAGAATATAAGCAAATAAGAGCACAAGAAGGAAGAGAGAAAAGCGAGTATGAAAAGGATATTTCTGCGAAAGGCAAGAAGCCCGCCGTGATGCATGCAGTTGCTTTGCTTTCGCTCGAAATGGCCACGCCAACCAACGCGTCTAACGAAACGCGTCGACTCTTGTCTCCAGTCCACCGTGCCAACCAACAACAACTAACTTACGCGATTTCCAGTCAATGAAGCCGAATCGGTCAGTTATCCGAGGTTCTCTGATCTCAAAGTGCAAATGCGATCGGTAAAGGGCAGGAGAGGCAGCGGCGGCGGCGGCGAGCCGAAGGCAAGGCTCTCTGCGAGGAAAATGAGATTAATAGGTAGCCGGGAGTAGCGTATATACGTGTACACAGGATGGAAGTGCACGGGAGCCTCGACGGGAGCGAGTATAGCTCGGCCCCTTTATATACCTGTAGCCTGGCTGTAGCAGCAGCAGCAGCAGCAGCAGCAGCAGCAGCAGCAGCAGAAGCCGTAATATCATTATCATTGCAGGCCGGGGCGAAACTCTCGCGGGCTTAATCAATTATTAGCCTCGCGCTCGGTCAGGGACTCGAGCTCGGTGCACCGGCGCCGCACTGCACTTTGCGAGCGGAGCCTGCGGAGCTGCTCAGCCGTACACGTGCGGCTGTATCCTCTGAAGCGCGAAATTTCACCTCTGCAGTATATACGTATACAACGCGCTTCGTAATGATCATCCTCGCTGAGCACATTTCCTTCTGTTCGCGCATCGTACAGGCGGTGCACGCGTTACGCGAGGCCATACCTTGCCGACTCATTTCTTTTTTCTCCAAAATCTCACTGTAACCCGGCTGCGACTCTTCCTTTTTAATTACTTTATTATTCTATAAACGCTGTATAACGTGTAAATATTTGTTATATAGGTCGTTCTTAACTCTAGCTTTGAGTTAACAAAATTACTCGACACCGACACGTGTTCTTTTTAATAATGTGTGTACAAAGCAGCTGAAATAATTATAATATATTCAGCTCATACATCTCTAATCATAGACAAGCATCATTCGAATGAGCATTGAGAAAAAAATAATGCCAGCAAAAAGCTGAGCCGCGATAGCACGTAGCAGGATTATAATTACTTCTAATTTCCCGTAATTTTCTCGGCCTAAAGTGTGCACAAGCTATGAGGAAGGAAAAAAAAACTATTAAACAAATTTCTATATACCACGCGCGCCTTCATTATCACGTTTTCAATAATTACACGTCCGAACGGCTCTCGGTACGCTATACAACTCGCCCGGCATTCCAAGGATGAAACCGACTGCTCTCTCTCTCTCTCTCTCTCTCTCTCTCTCTCTCTCTCTCGCTCTCGGACGCAAAAGGAGCTGGCGGACGGTAGCGATTATGTCGGAACTCCGAAGCGGCCGAGCTCCTAATCAGTGCTGTCGGCGCTTCCACCGCTCCTATACAGAGTCCAGCCGCGGGACATTGCCAGCCGCGCGTCCTGCCCATTATTATACCTTCGCACGCCTGCCATTCGGACTCTCCGCAAATGCGCACAAGAAAGACAGGGAGAAAGGGAGACTCGCGCGGTGACGTCTGCGGCAACAAAAGCTCACTCTTATCTGCACTCGTTCTTTCGCGCTTGCGGGTACTTTTGGTAGCTATTTTGATTTATGACCGGCAGTGTAACTGGTGTATTTTTTTTTTCTGCAGTGGAACGTGAACATTTCCCGAGCTTCTTCGACTCTATGGATTTATACACACACTCTTTTTAATTTTATAATTGTTTAACACGTACACCTGAAATGTTTGCCGCACAAATGGGTATACGAAGAAGGAAAACGATCGAGGAAAGTAAACAGCTTGGGAATTAAAAGGATTTCCCAAGCGTAAAAGGGCTCGCAGTCCAAAGCTAACGAGATAACGCGTTGTTTTTTCAAGTCGCATAAAAGAGCGCGCCAACAGAGACGCGCAAGAGAAAAAAAATATACGTCACGAGAGAGAGAGAGAGAGAGAGAGAGAGAGAGAGAAGTAGTCGCTCGCATTGTGTCCCCCGTCATATCTAATGTAGATAATAGCCATATAGAGGCGCAAAGATGGATGCAAAAGCGCGCCGGCGCGGCGCGAAGAATGGTACTTTTTGTGTACACGCTTGGCCGCTCGGCAAATCTCCGCGCGCCTCTACTATATGTGCAGCCTTCACCCATATAAAGGCTCGTTTAACAGCGTGCGTAAGCAGTCGAGGAGAAAACCTGCACTTATCCTACGCTCTTTAATGCTACTTTTTATTCTCTATGTACAAAGTACGACTTTAATTCTTACGATTCTTATATTTCCCTTTCTCTAGCTCGTGATTCTATTATACATATTGTGTATAACCGTTCCTGCTGCTGCACCGTAATTTTTTTTAATTCCCTCGATTTATCTAGAATGCAAGACCTGATGAGATATTTTTTTATTATAGATAAATTGCCTGTACAAAAATTGAAATTTAAGTTGATAACTTGATTTCAGAGCTTATTGTTAAAATATTTGAGATGAAGAAAATAATTTTTATGTTATAATGTATCAGACTTACGTAGTAAGAAGGCTTATTGAAATGATGTTTTCTGTGACTCACCTAAAACATAAAAGAAATTCTCATTAGTTATTATATGCTGCATTACAAAACTGAAGCCAAAAACAAATAATAAGTCATTTTATTTTAGTAATCAACAAAATTATAAAATATTCTTGAGATTTAATTTATAATTTAATGTACACTTTTTTCGGTTATAAATAAGTCAAATATACATGTATATTAAAATGTAATTAGAAGCTGTGTACCGAGAAAGTGTATGCATTGTGCAGATTTTTCCAAAACTCGTCCATTCGACTTCCTATTCATTTTCTACCAGAATTGAATACTTGTATATGTTTATTCATATTCAGATGAAAAATAAGAAAAGCAAAGTATTTGTAATAAAGGACAAAAATGAAATTTACATCAACAGCAAATTAAGTTGTCTCTTGTCACGTGAACAAAAATGATGTATGCGTCAAAGAATTCCCGATAATACAAGTCCAAGACGCATCTGCGGGGCTTGTATTCGTCGACAGACGAATATGACGGAATATCTCCATTTAATTGTTGCCCAAGGCGTTTTGAAATCATTCTTTAACCCAATCTTGAATTAGCGGGATGCGCGCGGCATAGTTTCTTTTTGTAATGTATTTTGTTCGGCGCACTGATGAGGTATCTCAAATTAAAAGTTAGTCACCTGCCAGATTCTTTTTCTTCGTGTTCTATGCTTATCTTTTTACGTGTTCTTCTTTTTCAATTTCTTTATACAACAAAAGTCATTAAAGCGCTAACTAAACGATTGTAATGAATTTAATTGTCTATAGAATGTATATTCTTTCGCTGCCGGTGGACTCTTGCAATAAAATCCGGAATTAATATACAATATCATTTTTTTTATAAAGAAAAATATATGTATTGCATAAGAGACGTATTTGCTCAGGAGAAGAAACACTGACATTACCTAAATCGTTGTACAAATAGCTCAAGTCAGCGCAGCTTTTTATACGTCTTCCAATTCGACGCGGACACTTACAAGGGATCATTAATCTCATTAGAGTAATGGGGTGTTTTAGAAATCTACAAAGCGATATTCGACAGGTGAGGCACCTGAAAAGAAATTCTGGCTCGATCCTACTCTCTAAATTTAAATTTAAAATTACCGACGAGCCGAGAAGCTATTAATTATACTTTCTCATCCACGAGATGTCAGAAAAAAAGGCAATCACAGTAAATGAAGCAGCGATGAGCGCTCGACTACAGTTTTTCTGGCCCTTGATTAAGCCACGCACTGTTATAAAACCTTTTTTTTTCTAATATTTAAAAAAAAACATGACATATAATGTTGAAGCGTCGGCTACTGGAGGCACTAGCCCAGAGTTTCTCCGAATTTGCATGCAAAAGTGCGAACCGCGATCGGTTTGCGCGTATTAAAACGACACCTTGAAGGAGGTGTGAGGCACCTGCTTACGCGAAAGCCTCTCGGTCGGAGTAATTGCATATTTTCGACGAGCGGGCTTATCATCGCGGCGCGCCCGAGTTACCGAAAAGGCGCCCAAAGTAACGGTAGGCATTCAGGGGAGAGGAGGTGGCAAAGTTTCAGGGAGCCGTCGCCTTGCTTTGCCGCGGCTGCGGAGGTGTCGAAACGCCTTTTGTCAGAGCCGCTGGTTAACGAGCAATGCCGCAATGGCGGTTAATTTAATTTCGTGTGGCTGATTGTAGGTTGGAGGGGACCCCGCTAGCGGTACGCCGCGGGATTTAATAAAGGGGGGACGGGCATAATTATAAAAATTATTTCAAGATCTCGGAGTAAGAAGTGTAATTTGGCTTTCAAAATTTTCGGCCCTCTTAGCCGCCGCCTCGTGGCCCGCCTGACTGCCTGACTCTCGACTGACGAGACAGCGAGACTCTCTTTCGCTCTGCTGCTGCAGCCTTCTTCTTCTTTTTTTTTTCACCGCGCGACTGATTGATGCTGTGTTACGGCGCGGCAAGGCCCGCGGACAAAAAGGTCGACGCTTCTTACTTTCTTACTTTCGGCCAGCCGCGATTCGACTACTTTACTATCTAAATGACTTTGATCCCTTACTAAATTAATAATTTGCGCGATAATGAGTCTAGTCGTTCGTTATAGATTGCTTTTTTTTTTACTTTGGCCTCCAATCGCTCCACGTAACGGAGATTAAACAATGAGAGTATATTCGTGCGAGATTATTACCGTCTCGTACAATTATTCAATCAAATTTAACACTTGAACGCATCACCTTTATGTTTTCGCTTCAATTGGATATCAAGCATTACGTTTTCATCACTTGGAACTAAGAAAACGTAAAGTACGTGCTCAGGCATCGGTATACACAAAAGTGCAGTTTTGGAAAGGAGAGCGGCGGAATAAAAGAGCTGCGCAGCAGATAATCGAGGGAAAATCGACGGAAGTCGAAAGTGCAGGCTGGAAAGAAGAGGCGAATCCCCCGGAACAGGTCGCGTTTTTCGCGTTCCTCTTCCTTTTCTCCTCCTTCGCCTCGGCTCTTGACTGGATATCCTCCTGCTCGCCTTGTGCGCGAGCCTTGCGCGATCCATGCAATTAGAGCGTTGCAGAACTGTTCATTACCCTGAACAAGAGCCGCATCGTCTAGAGTAATTTTCCTTGCCTCCTCCTTCTCCTCCTCCTCCACCTCTTCCTCCCTCAGAATAAACATACTATCTCCTTTTTATCTTTCTTCATCTCTGTGATCTCCCTCTGCAGCTCCATCTTTCGCCCTCTACACTTTGTTTACTCTCTCTCTCTCTCTCTCTCTCGCTCTCGCTCTCGCTCTCGCTCTCTTGATCCCTTTCTCCGATCACAGGATTCAAATTTTCGAACGATAAAGGCATCTTCGCTGCACCAAGCAGCTGGCGATCAATGAGGCAAGAATCAAAAAATTCCACGGCAAGCAAACCGAGTTGGATATCCAGTTTTACCCGGTCAGCTAAGGCCGGATAGACAGGCGGAGTCCGCTGACTCGCGCGCACACCAACTACATACCAAGCGCACGGCCTTCGACCTGTCTCACCGCGATCCCAAGTATCAATCGGTCGTACCCCTGAATTAAACTTGCACCGCGGACATATCGGAGGGCAGATCGTAGCCGCTCCGGACAGCAGCTTCCGCCGGACCGCAATTGCAGGGACTCGCCCTCGGCGCGTCGATCGAGCTCCACGTTTTAATTGAGCACCTCGCCTCGACCCGCCTCGCCTCCTCGGCCCCGATGCGCATCTCTCGATCTACCTACACGCGCCGCGACTCCATATCTTTGGCATCTCTAAGCGATCGCGTGGCAATGACCCGTTGGCCCCGATGACCGGCTAACGATCGACCCACCGCGTAGGCCCGCCGCCACTTTCATCGGTTTCATCGGTTTCATCTACTCGCGCGCCCTTGTATACCTATAAGCGATGGGCCGCCGCGCGGCAGCTCCATCTCGATGCTCCATCTCGGTGACCATCACCCGGGGACCGATCCCAGCTGCTCCTCCGAGCCAGTGCAGCTTCTTCTTCTTCTTCTTCTTCTTTTTGTTCGCCAGCTACCGTGTTTCGCGATTGGCTTTTATTGCTCCGACGTTCGATTGTGTCTTAACTGCCCGCGCCCTCCCAACTTTATGTCTCCAACGGTTTGACTTGACGACTCAACGGGTTTATTTTATTCGAGCTCTATAAGAGATCTCACTGCCTTAATGAGTTTCTATTGCTTTCTAGATACTTGCTGCGTATAGTCAATTACGTAATCGGTACATTGCAGAATTCAGAATTTTTTTTTGCGAATATCTATTATAACGATTCCAAGTCTTTTTCTGATACAAATTCTGAAAAACAATTATTTGCCAAGCCAATAAATTAAGAAATACTTCGACTTTATTTTACTATTTCAATTTGAAATTACAAAAGCTTTCTCATGAATAACACAAGCTAAAGCAAACTCAAAAACCTTCCCATATAATAGGTCGAGATGCGATGGAGTCGGCTTATCCGCATGAGAACCATTTAAGCCAATCGAAATTCGTAGTCATCAACGTCAATCAAACTGCCATTGCGATTAAGAATATCTGTTATTTAATATATATTGGAACTCAACAATATTCTTTTAGCTAGCTCGGAAATTGATTCGTAAATAATATCTTTCATCTATAAAACTGGTGAAACTACATAAAAGCAACAAAGTGGTTGTAATCAATTAAAACTTTTAGAACGTAAATGATTACATACTTTGCAAAACCAACTCTCACAATATGTCTACAATATTAAAAATTGAGTCTAAAAATATATTAGATAATTTATTTTAAAAATGCAATAATAATTTTAAAAAATATTCGTAAAGTATTTAAAGCCCATTTTATTTCACCATTTTAAATACCTATAGAAACAAAATGTTGAACGGTATAAGACGAAATCCAATGACTATCTATAATTAATATTTTACATTATTTAAAAATAATTACCTGCACAATTTTAACAATGTGAGTAGTTAAATTAATATTTCTAATATTAAAAATAAGTTTGATTGGCTGCCTTTTGAATGATGATTTCTGTGATTTACTAGACCGGTTTAAAATTCGACAAATGTATAAATTTATATTTATAGAACGTGGGAAAGAAAGTTTTAAATGCGTTATTAATTTTGTTATCATTAAAAATCCAAATCTGATCAAAATCTGTAGCATTATTTAAGATTATTAATTAATATAAATCTGATTTAAGGGAGTTCTCTCGATAATTGAATTGATGATGTCAATCACTTACAAATTTGTATGTAATAAGGTAAATGATTGAAGAAGCTCCAATTAAAATTTCGTGAGGCTAGGATACCCCAAAGCCGAGAATTAAATATTTTTGTTATTGCTTTTTTAATACGTAGTCTTATGGGAAAGATTCTCTTTTTTCCGATTATAAATTAATTGATAATATTTGATAATAAAAACAAATATTGATAATTGACAGCTTTTCGATTTTTTTTTTATAGTAATAGAGAAATTTTTTTTAATTTTTCGCAATTTTCTAAAGTACTCGAGGGTAGCCATGAAATTATAATAAATTAATTAGTGATGAAAATTTACATTTCTTTATCATCGTTAACAGAAAGTACGACATTTGTCAACGTCGACTGCGCAAAAACGGTCCGATGCTCAGTGCTCCCCTAATAGGTATGCGTTCATATTTGATCATAATAAGATATTGTTTATTAAATACTATTTAAAATGTTTATGTATAAAGTGTTTATAATATAAACTCTTAATTTTCATGAAAAGTAGATTGTAGGAATAAATTGATAAATAATAGACGAATATTACATAGAGTATTTTATACTTTTATTGACTTATCTATGTTTTGATTTTTATATTTGTAATAACAGTTCTCTTAAATATATTCATATCACAATGTGAAAATCTTAAGTTATAAAATAATTTATAAATTATATATATATACTTTTATATATATATTGATCTTCACATTTATACCTTATTTGGTTTGGTATTTATAATCATAATTTTTTCAAATCTTTAAATCACAGTTTCAAACTCTTAAAACATACTGAACTGAACGAACATAACAAATAACTAAATTTGATTTAGCTTTTAAGTACTGAATTTTATATTTATCTTCTAAAAAGTTACTTAGTTTTTTAACCACAGCTTTACTCTTCGTTACAATAAAAAAAGAATCTTTTCAGTTTTTCATTCATTTTTTGTGCTTATTTCTATAATAAACTTATTTTTATATTCGGAATTAATTTTAAGTTTAAAATTCTCAAAGCTCGCTTTAGCGTACACTGTTGTCAGATCTTTGACTGGAAGTACGTTGGTCAAGCACAAGCACAGTTCTACACTATTTTAACTAACTTAGTATCGAGAGAACTCCCTTAATACTTATTTATTGTTGCATCATAGAAATCAAATTTTTTTTAATTCAATAAAGAGAAAGTACCTAATAATTGTCAGAGGTTCTATTTTATAATACATTAATAAAAAATTTAATACTTGTTTTAAATAACACGAGAAAGGAAAAACTACCTATACTTTACCGACATAGCCTTCTAAATAATTTTTTCAATATTAAAAACTCTTAACTAATTATAATTTTAAAAAACCGATTAATTTAACTAATGCAATACTGGATTATCAATTCAAGATAATGCTATAAAGTTTTAAATATATTTGTTTTTAATGTGTGACCATAACTATTATCAACTATCAACGTTGTTAAATTATTTTTATTTAAAATTATTAATCTGGTCGATATAAATATTATTTAGCAAAGATATTTATTAAAAGCATATTAATTTATTTAAACTACTATAGGTAGGCAGAAATGCACGATGGTATAAGAGTAGAAATTAGAATCCTGGGTTAGAGTAGCTATCCGCATCGATTTGTATTTGCCGCTTTACCGAGCATGCGCGCTTCCGATTCCACCTGCAGTCCGCTTTTCAGAACCAGCGGAACATGACGACGCTGCATGACGCTGATGTGATCACTGCTGATGACGCACTCCAAGCTCCAAGGTTCCCTCAGTCGAGTATCCACCACTCACCAGCCACCTACAAACTACAGTCAGTATCGCCGTTGCTGAGAGTGTTGCTCATATACTTGAATCGTTTGTGATAAAGAAATCCAGTTTTAATCCCAAATATGTTGATTAAAGTGAAGGTAAAGTGTTTATTCAAGACTTTTACTAAATTCTAAGCCAAATCATAAGTTACTTACCAGACTCTGACGGGAAAGGAGGTGAGTGTCCAAAATTTCTAACCTAACAGAATAACAAGCCGGCTATTTACTTAGTTTTATTATATTAATCTAAAATACTATCAGTTTTTCGTCCTATTACTGCTTAAAGAAGCATATCTTTCCAATGTAGAGGTGAAGAGTGCTTCTAACCTCAATCATTTCAAATATTAATTGCAAAATGTTAAGTACTGATATTTTCTCAATTTTCTTGCTTAGCTAATGTATTTCAATTCAATCAATTTATTTGTTGCTCGACAATTCTGTTTTATGAGTTTTATAAATTATTCGGTTTAATATCCAATGCAATGAAGACGAGGACTAGACAGGATCAGAGATATTTTTCTCATTGATATCTGATGCATATTTATTTAATCTGAGGTTTTATTTGAAATGCAATATTAATTGTAATTATGTATAACTGTTAGTATTTACTCTAGTTTTCTTAAATAGTCTATAAATAAATTTAGAGTTATCGAAAAGCTACAATAGTTTCGCATGGGTTTGAAGTTTGCATCGTCGGAGCGCAACGAAAAAAATTCTTATTATAGTCAATTAAAAATTTGTGAATTGAAAGATATTAAAAAAGTTAAAAATAATTAAATTTTAATTTAAGTTAAAATGATTATTTCGTTGCAGTCCAATGAGACATATTTTAATCTCATAGTTTCGTAATAAATTAATTATCCAAGGTCTAATGACTTCTGCATCGAAAGAATTAGGGGCACTCCTTATTTGATCAATATTATTATTAATTCTTTTAATCATAATTTTTTTATAAAAGCATCATTCAATTTTATTACTGTTATATTGTGAATTGTGACATAATTCGATTGTACTAATAATAGTAGCGAGTTAAATTGAAATATAATTATTCGTGGATGCACAAATCGATGTTCATGTTCGTAATAGCAAAATATATTTATATATTCATATTATAACAATTGCCTTACACAGTTAATTATTTTATCAAATTTAAACTGAAAGTTTGAGTAATCCTGGAAGAAACTGCGGCATGTAGAAATAATTATCAGTATCTTAGACATTGGTTTAGAAATTGATGTTATGGTTACCATACTAATTCAGTCATTTTTTCTACATTGAGCAGTTTGTTTTGTAATTATTGTGTAGATAAATGTTATATATCAATTATTTTCAATAGTGGAATATAGGTATCGTATTAATGTGCTGAAATAGTAAAAATTGAATTTGATAATAAATAATATCTATAAATTAGTACTGCAGTCATTATAAACTTATACAACTTTTTTCTAATAATTGTTTATTTTTAAACTATTTTTTATAATATAGTTTGTATTAATGATATTAACTTGTTACTCTATAACTATCTCTAGATTGAAATAGATATTGAACCTACTGACAAAGTTGAAAGGATTAAGGAACGAGTGGAGGAAAAAGAAGGCATTCCACCACAGCAGCAAAGGCTGATATTTTCTGGGAAACAAATGTATGTATTTAGTTCTATATTATAGCTGTTTGATATATTGCAACAAACGATACTTAAAATAACATATTTTTCAGGAACGATGAGAAAACAGCACAAGATTACAAAGTACAAGGAGGTTCCGTTTTGCATTTAGTACTTGCGTTACGAGGAGGGGTGTGAAACATTCTGAATTAATATAAAGAAGCCTATCCTATGAAAAATCGCAAAATACACATACAAAAAGCTTAAGTAAATTAATTTTTTTTTTAAATCAAGGCTTTGTAAATAATGATGTTTATGACTAAGAATAAAAAAATAATTTAACATTCAGTCTTTAATACTACGTATTATAAAAAACGTAAAATAACTAATAAAATGTTTAAGTTATCAAAATAGTACATTTTTTGATTACGTACCTTCTTATAACTATCCCTTCATAATATATACTAATTCAAACTAAATAACTAATTTTTAATGAGCATAATGTAGATGTGCACGTAGAATTAATTAAAATATTTTACTATATATTCTTTTCAAAAATTATTATCGAAATTTGAAAAACTAAATCTCAAAGAAAAATTTCAGAAGCTTATCGATTATATATTCTTATGAAATTATTGCATTTAACATTTTCATTTACAAGAACATTGGGTTAACAACAATTTTTTGAAAAAATTCTTCAAAATTATTAAAAAAGTAATGAGATGTACTAAAAATATATCATATTATTATTTCTCATTTTCTTTAATTACTTAATTTTATATGACTGTCGTATTTGTCGATATTCAAATAATTTATTTGTAATAGATAGTACTATGGAAATAAAATTTTATATGAAAACATATTTAGAGTCTGTTTGAATCGACTCACTGAATAAGGATCTAGATTTGAGTTTTGTGTCTGTCACATTTTTACGATCAGAGTAAAAAATAAAAAAAACTCGAACGTGAAAAACACAGAACTGGACATTAACGAAACTCTGCGAAAAGGAGAGGAAAGCTCGCATCGCATCGATCGGTTTCCATCATTTGCAAACATCGCTTTTCGGCTGCATTCGAATCTCCATAACGCACTCTGCTTGCATTCGCGGGGCGCGGACCGTTTTCTCTCTCTCTCGCTCACTCGTTCTCGAACAAGCGCGCCAAGTGGCTCTTGGCGCCTCTCCCGTGTACAACACTTGTTGCCACTTTGAGCGGACAGTGCTGGGCATAGGGAGCAGCAGCAGCGGCGGCGGCATATATAAATCAGCCCCTGCAGCACCACCGAAGCTGAAAAAGCGAATTTGCGGCCTGGACTATCGTTCAAGGATTTCGAGAGCGCGTTTCGGTCGGTTTATCGTATCGCGAGCTCGGCTTTTCAATTTGCGCACGCGCAAGTTCTATATATAGCTCTGTACTGTACGCGGCTTTATACGGCGGCCCGCACGCGCCGACGAGGTGGCGGACTCGGGACCGTAGTCGTAACACCGCTCACGCCATCCCGGAATATTAAGGCCGAAAAAGGGCTTTTCCTTGCTATGGAGTTGCGCGATACGCTCACTATTATATATGTATATAATAGAAAATGAGCGCCTGCAGTCCGAGGGCAAAACAAAGCTTTCTCCAACAAAGTTTGAATATGGAAATTTTTGTACTCGATGGGAAGCGACCATTGTTAAGGGAGTTCTTTCGATACTAAATTAGTCAAGATAGTGTAGAGCTGTGCTTGTGCTTGACCAACGTACTTCCAGTCAAAGATCTGACAACAGTGTACGTAATTCCGAATATAAAAATAAATTTATTATAAAAATAAGTACAAAAAATGAATGAAAAACTGAAAAGGTTCTTTTGGAAAGGAAAAAGAGTTTCAGAGCAAATTTATAAACTGCGATGTAAACAGCAAGAATTAGGAAAATATGTTAGAAGTATTTACGGAACGAAAAACGGTGTAAGGAACCTAAAAAAGAAAACAATTTGCAAAAACATAAAGATAGAAGGACGTCGAATTGTCCACATAGAAATTTTGGGGAACGGATTAATATGCATAAAATGCAATTCAATCCTGAAAAATTTCTCTATTGTTATAAAAAAAAAATCGAAAAGCTGTCATTATCAATTAAATTATAATCGGAAAAAAGAGAATCTTTCCCATAAGACTACGTGTTAAAAAAGCAATAACAAAAATATTTAATTCTCGGCTTTAACATCAATTCAATTATCGAGAGAACTCCCTTAAATATCACTCGATGTTTGAATATAAATAAATACATTCTAATCTGCTATATAAAAATAAATGAGCTGCTACGAGTGTCAAAGCTTCGAGCACATGTACCTAATTATAAGGAAATCAATTGCAATTTGCAGCGGCACAAAGAGTCTGCGCTCTTGGCGCAGTTCATCTCCACGCGCGCAAGGGTAAAGTGAAGAGTTCAATGATGAAAATAAGCAAAAGCGCCGCGAGCGCCGACTCATATATATATATATATATATATATGCTGGACTGTACTGCACAGTGCAGATTGTACCCCTGCTCAAAGGAGACAAAGAATTCAAATGATAACATGCAGAACGTCGGAGGGGAGCAAAGAGTAGTACAGCGAAGGGAGCGGAAAATCCAAGGCAGAAACAAACAAGCGAGAGAGAAATGAGAGAGTAGGAAAAGGAAAGAAAAGCATAAAAAGAGATAATGTCCCGGAGGCTGTATATAGTACTGCATGGTAGAAAGCCGCTGCGGCAGATGTTAGGCCGGTGCTGCGCTGGAGCCGCGTGCCGACGTAAGCGCGCCTGACTCGGCAGATTTCGTGTTTCCTTATGGCCTCTCTTTCTCTCCCCCCCCCCCCCCCCCCCCC
>UELU01147408.1:132246-164339 GCA_900490025.1 Megastigmus dorsalis
CCCCCCCCCTCCTATCTCTCTCTCTCTCTCTCTCCGGTTATGCCTGCGTGCGCGAGATTTCGAAAAGAGCGCTAAAAGGAGGAAAAAAGGCCGAGGCTCACACGCGCCGCCAGTGGATCATGGGCGCAGGATTTCGCTAGGATATTAACCTTTCTCGTCGCTGCACGCGCGCGCCTCTCCCGCATAAATTCGCCAACTTTTACGCTGCTGCTGCCGCTGCTGCTGTCTTTGAATAATTATTTTAATATTTGGATGATTATACGGACATTTTTGCGGCTAGCCACTAATTTTTTTAACCGCGCCGCAACGCGCTATGGTATATTTCACAAATTTTATGCTCAATTAATGTTTCTACCTGTAGATGTCACACGGATATATATATATTGTTGGGAAGGGAATTTGTTGATAAAGTTTATGAGCGGAACGTAAATCTCCTAGGAAGGTTAATACGTGCAGACTCTTCGTTCGGTATACGACATTACATTCACAAATTCATAGATGATAAAAATCGAATTGAGTTATGTGCTCGTGTGCAATTCATCATAATAAATAGCAGTTGTAAATGACAGTATCGGTAATGCCAGGTTGTTTTAACAACTTTTGATTCGTCTAGGTACTCACGCGAGTTTGTGAAACTTGGTCACATCGAGTAATGAAGCGCATATATAATAAGAGAAATAATTATGATTTGTATTCATTGTCAAGTTAGTCGTAAGGCTAATGCTGCTCCGCTCGTTAACGCGGCGTTACATACCCGGCTTGTCAGTTTTTCCATGAATGTCTATCTCTAATGTTACGGTAGTTTACGGGTATAAATAACTCGTGCACACCGAGCTTTTCTTATTGCTTCCCTTTCTTTTAATGAATTTCCAATGTGATAAAAATTCCCTTTCCTCCGCAAACGTACATCTGGATTATCTCTATTGCTTAACATTATCGTGTTTACTTTTCTTCATATACGTAACTGTAGTTTAGATGGGAAGAGTCGTCGAAAAAGTCCCTGCCCGCCGGTGCAAATCCTGGCTATACTTCTTTTCTTCCGCATACGATCCATCAAATCCCAGCTCCTACGCTCTCGTGGCTCGCATAACCGCTGCACCGAGGTTGCACCGAGGCTGCATACAGCGGATGCACTCGAGAGTCGGGCGGCTCGCGCATATTTACAAAGGCGATCGCGCCGCCTCGGCTAATTGCTCCAGTTCGCGCATAGCAGTAAGTACGGTATATACAGTACTGGGATACGCTTTCGGGCGTTTCGCGCTCCCAGCCATTATCGTCGCGGTCGACCCGAGCCCCCGACCCCGCCTGACCCGCCACGAGCTCCGGGACTCCGTGACGCGTGTCTTGCTCCCTGTGCATTATACACTTACGCGCCGCGACTAATCAAATGCGGAGCACGCGCTTTCTTCTCTCTTTCTCTCTCTCTCTCTCTCTCTCTCTCCTTTCACCATATTATCTCGAGGAGCTGCTTACGTAAATCCTGCGCCCATTTTTCTGGCTGATCTTTCTTTTTCGTCTCGTTCTCGGCTCCTTATTATACAGTCCCGAATAGGAGCTGGTACTACATATACATACATACATATATGCATATATATGTGCATATATATATAGGTATATGTAGAATGTAGAAGTGTGGCGAGAGGATAGACGTGAAAGCTTATGCCGGAAGTGCTCAGCTGTAACGACCCTCGACTTTTTGCTGCGTGAAACGAATAAAATCGTTTCTCTAATTAATTATAATCAGGGAAAAATTCAGGCTGGTGCGGCATTGATTTTTAAAGCGGAGCAAGCATTATATAGGTCAGCCGTCGCGATTGGACACTATTGCGGCACGGATCGCTCGGCAAAAATACCGAGCTCTCGATGAAAAGGCAATAAAAGCCTGTATAAGCGAAGGCGGCGACGGCGGCATCTCCTCTATCTTCAAACTCATTGAATCGGCCGCCCGTTGCAGGCGGGGGAGGAGCTGCGCAGCTCAGCCTATAGACTATGGATGCGTGCCGGTGCAGGTGAACCGCGCGCGAGATGACGCAAGGGGCCGCAGTGGGTGAGCAACAGCAACAGCAGCAGCATCGCATAGAGTGGCGCGAGCCGCCGAACAATCGGCCCTTTGTTTAATCAATCCTTTTTCATTCAAGTGATTATTTAAATGAGCTCTTGGCTCGCACACGCGGCTCGATTCTCTAGAGAGTTGGATAGGAGATGGCGGCGGCGGCGGCGGCGGCGGCGTCGGTTCTTTACTTTACGACCTGCCCGTCGCCGATGCTAATGTGTCAATTATAGGCGCGCGTATGTGCGTATATTGAATTGGTCGCGCGGCTGCACACAAAGAGAGCCGACGCGGCGCACGAGCTTATTAAGGATTCACCTAGCGCTCCGCTGTGCCGCGCCGCGGCTTTGACGAAATTATTAACGATAGATGATTGATGCCGGGCCATTGTTCGACTATCGCCGATAAATATTCTTTATCGTGGACGAGTTCTGCCGCCGCTCATTGCGGAATATCTCCAATATCTTTAACGTGTTCCCTGCTTAAAATATCGCAGCTGCTGCAGCTTATCCAGGTAAATCTAATCGAGCGGCTTTCAGTTGAGGATCTCCTCCGCGTCGCTTTGGATTTAGCGTTACTCGTATCGTGTACAATAGTGGGCACGCGAATGATTTAACGCCTTGACTAAGTGACATAAACAGTTACTGCATCATATGATTTATCATTTTCGCAATTATCGTTGCTAGAAAGAAAAAAATATAGGCATTCGGATAAAGAGTCAAGTGGTTTTCATACATAGACATGACGTGCGACGAGTATGAGATTACGAAACAATCGATGATAAATGCTCGTACTGCTGTATAGTTGACGAATCACATTTGGCAATTGATTAATAATTTTTATGCCAAATCCTTTGGAAATTTGAAAAGCAGGCCCCGATCCGATGCGTGATTGCAGCGAGTGGAAAAATAAATGTGCAGATAGATTGGAGCGATGCACGGCTCCCCTCGTAGTCCCGGATAATCTGCTTCTCGCGAGAGCTGAGGATGGAAGGACACGCGTGGCATGCACGGCAGGTATATGAATAGAAAGAGAGAGAGAGAGAGAGAGAGGAGGAAGAAAGGGATTGGCCACGATTGGCCATCCACCATCCGGGAGTCTGGGACGCGCGCGTGCTCGTGCTTGGCGCGCTGGAGAAAGACGTCTATGATGAGGGAGAGAGAAGAGAGAGAAGAGAGAGAGAGAGAGAGAGAGAGTGCCGTGGGCAGCGCGCGTGTGAATCGGCGCAGCGCCGCTTCGCATATATGTACGTGCAGCCGCCCATCACTTGGCGCTGCGCGGCCCTGATGCGGCACAGCTGGCCCGTCTCCTACACCTCTGTACACTACTTACTCTATACGCGCGAGGAGCGAGACTTTATAGTCTACCTCCATTCGCTATCGTTCCTTATTGCGCTCGAGCTTTGATCGATGCAACAATTCCCTCGATACAGCTCTTGCCTGCATCTTGTCCTCGACATTGATAAAGTCCACATACACGCTCATTTCACAATTTTTCATTTTGTAGAAATCACCGTTTGTGCGCAATTAATTATATTTCTTCAAATCTTCATACGGCAAAAAAGAAATAATAAGCTATAGAGAGAAAGGCAGCACCGAAGAACTGGCCGTCGAACGTGATATAGTGTCGCGCGATCCGCGGCACGAATAAGTCCCTGCTTTATCTGCACGTCCCTAAAATTTGCAAAATCCCCGATCCGTCCGGCATCAGAGCCGACACCGTGGCCGCGTCCCATTTCACGATTTTCATGAGAGCTGTACGCGATCTCCTCTGACCCTTGGCAAGCGAGGGGAACCGAACTGGAACTCGCTGCATACACATATACTGCACACTGTACCGAGAGCCGAGCTGCGCGCATCTCTCGGTCCGCTCCGCCCGGACATTAGGCTCAAGCTCAGCCTCTCTCTCTCTCTCTCTCGAGTCATACACAAAGACTGCGGGACACGTTTTCCATTCCCGTTACATAGGCGTTCCTCCTGTCGCTCTCTCTCTCTCTCTCTCTCCTTTTGCCCATAGCCACACACACACACACACACACACGCGCGCGCACACGTACACGTAGCTGGCGTTTAATAGAATATCCCGTAAGGTCCTGCCTTTTTCGATTTACAAACCCAAATGTCGATCAATCATATTTTTATGGAGCGGCGGCTGATGCTCTGCTGCGCCAGTGGCGGCGGCTGTTCCCAAGTGCCATAAAGATCGAGAGCAGCGCGAAGGAAAGTTCAAGGAGCTGCAGTTTTTTTTTACTCTATACAGCTCTGTGGCTCTTCCGAACGATGGAGATGAATGAGTATGAATTTTTAGGCGTCTTCGTTTTTGTTTTCATTTTCTTTTTTTTTTTTTTTTTTCACGATGTGCACAGGCTGATAATTAAGTTATGGATGACGGCTATTAATTCGGTCATGTTTGATGATGCGTCGTTAAACTTTTATTGGTGCGGCGAAAGTATACGCGGCCAACGAAACTGGGATGATCGAGCCGCTATTGTGCCTTACTAGGACGCAGACTCCTAATGATTTCATTAAATTTCTTCGAAACAGCTCTGTGCCGAGCGTGCAGACCTCAACCGGCTCACTGCCTATATATAATCGATAATTATAGATATGAAAGTGGATCTTGATATTTAGAAATTATATAAATGAAATACATTCGCATCATCGCGAGAGAAAAAGTAGGTGATAAGCATCGAATTTCTTACATAATTATTTTATTTAAAATAAACTTTATCTGCACGTCAGGTTTATTGGTCAGCCAACACCCAACACCGGGAACTTTGGAAATCTCAATCTCTTCAAGTGCGAAAGCTTAGGCAGGCGATCAATCGGAGGCCATAGACACCTTAATCCCGAATGAATCGTTTGCACCAAAACACACAATCACTCGAGGAAATCGCACCGCTCGGCTCGTTAATGACAAAGTAAATCCCCAAAGAATAGAGGATAGAGGATAGAGTAGACTAGCTCGTGGCTCGGAGAATCAACGATTGAGAAAGACGTCAAAGTCGGCTCGGGCAGACATTAGTCGGCTAATGAGAGCTGCGGAGCGCGATGCCGAAAAAAAAAAGCCACAAAAGAGCTGCAGCAGCGCACCGCACGTGGTGGCTTTTCGGAAAAAGAAAAAGTCGACTATATAGGCGCGCTGCAGAGACGCACGTAGGGGGAGCGCAGAGAGAAAGCCTCCTAGCGAGATCGATGTGTGCACCGCACCTTCGTCACGGAGCCGAAGCAGAGGAGGAGGAGGAGGAGGAGGAGAGTGATCCGCGTGTGCAGTACGCGTGGCTCGAGCCAGCTCTTCCCGACCATTCAGCTCCTCTTTGTTTCCCTAGGCGTGGGCGTCCCAGGAATCTATTGTTGTCGAGAGCCTCGTGCATGCTCGCACTCGGCAATCTGCTCCAGGGCCGCCGGCCAAGACTTGTACCTATACAGCCGTCTCGAATACATATACTGTGTCCTCTCCTCCGCCGCCGCCGGTGAGGAGATGCTGGACGTGCACTCGGCACTCGACCGCCACTTGGTCAATGCGAGATTTAGGAAACTGATTGTACGTCGATATACGTTTCGAGTTTCATGCGCGGCAAGCTTAAAGAATTCGTTTGGATTGCAAAGCGAGTTGAAAGGCGAAAGTTGACGATATGACGAGAAGAAGAATGACGGATAACCTTGAAACTTCTCCTTCACGGTATGCACTTCACTGTTGCGAATCTAATGAGATGTTTTTTTTTCTCTTAAATTCTATACAATATTCAAATGCTAAATTATATTATTCTATTAAGTAAACATCAGCCTAAAGAAAACTGAATGAAATATTTGCCTGCAGGATATAAAAGGAAAAAAAAGTAGCTGGAGTAGTTGTGCAGTATATGCGTTGAACGTGTGCAATTTCTTACCAAATTACAGAGATTGTTAAGATAGAGATCAAAGCCGCTCTTAATGACGACATCCTCTTTGAAGATTCCGGAATGTTCGCTTAGCGGCACTGCAGCCTACGTTTCGCGTGCTCGCGGAAAAATGAGACGAGCGATGACACGCCTTGTTTCCAACTTACTTATTGTACGAGTCTACATGCGGCTGAACTTGCAAACCCACGCACTTGTCACGTGCTGATGCTTATCCATTCAAATTGACTCGAGAGAATTCCTTATACCTTATTATAATTGTATCAATTAAATTTAGATTTTTGAATCACATCTGCAAAATGTTTTTTTTTTTTAAACAAGTATATAGAATCTATGCTCAAATTGGGTCTAGGAGAAAAACCCATTAGCCGCTTTACGCAATAAGCCCTTTGAATCGAAGGCACTCGAGGCTTTTCTATAATCCTTATAGCTTATTAGTCACATTTACGGGCTTCGGGCGTCGATTGTGAGCTTTGATTGATAGTCCGAAATGTTTGACGGTATTCAATTCCTCGTTTGATAAATGAGACGTTAAAAATTTCTGCTCTCCAATCTATAGCCGTAGATATTCCATTGACGCGGCATTTAACAATACAAATAGCTCGAGTCTTTTTTTCTGTACCTTTGTGCGCAGTGTCTAACAAAAACGTATATTGTTAAACAAATATCGAAGATTTGAATGCGAGATAAGCGGCCGGCGTATACAGCATAAGCATTAGGCTGAATAATTTAGCGGTACAAGAACACAGATCAATCTCCGAGCCAATGGCACAATTTACGCAAACAAATAGACTCGGATGGAGCTGAGATGATTCGAGACGGCGAGGAAATCTTTTCAAGAGCGCGTATATATATACACACCGGGGAGTAAAGAAAGAAGAGACTGGATAGGCCCGAGGCGCGCACAGATGCAACTATCGGAAGCAATCGCAAGTGGCCGAGCAATAATTCAGCCGCAGCTTCTGTCCGACCCCGGATCCTTGGGACTTCACCGGCTGGCCCTGACGACGCGTTACGCGGCGCCGCTGTACTGCAAACTCTATATATAAAGTGTCGTGGCTCGCCGCGTCATTGAGGCCGTTCCTATAGGCGCGCGATCTCACTGCATGACTGTCACGGACACACGAGCCGCTTCACCAACTATATTTCGATACTTTTAATCTAAATTCTCTTTATCTGTTCGCTTCCAAAATCAAAGATGCTTTCACTTGCTGACGTAAGAAATTTTTCTTGTTTCTACTCAAAGACGTGGACGTGGTATAAATGTAAACAAATGTAAATGATCTACTTTCATATAAGCGTCTCTCATCGCTTATCGAGTGCTATTCGTTACACGTAGAATAAAATCAAAGAAACCATATCTGCATGAGGACCAGGATTGAAAAGAAAAAAAAGCTACGATGGGAACTCTATTTGCATCGAGTGCATTTATAATGTAACATTGGTTCCGAGCAAGCCACTCGTGCTATCTACACATTAGCTGTTCATAATTGAAAAAAAAAAATCAAGGGAACCACACTCGCGAGTCCTTAGTCATCATCTTCCGCGCTTATCTCCATACGAAAAGTGCAGCGAGCTATATAGCGATCGAGTCTACTCCAGCTCTCCCTCTCTCTCTCCCTTCCATCGGTAAAAATCCCAAAAGATTCCCACGAAAGATATATATACAAAAGTCTGGCGGCGGCGCAAAAAAAGCCCAGTAGCAGCAGCAGCAGCAGCAAAGAGAAAAAACAAACCCGAGCTAATAAGCCTTCCAGTAGCAGCGGCAGCAGCTGAGCGGAGCGCACGGTAGCTTATAAACGAAATATCTCAATACATCGAATCCGATCGGCTCTCGGCCGGCTACATGCGCCTCAGCCCCGCGTGTACAACACACACATGCACCGGCAGCACCAATAGCAGCAGCAGCAGCAGCAGCAGCAGCAGCAGCAAGAGCAGGAGCATCAAATCCCTTCATCGCGTTTATGGCTCTAGGCAATGTAGAGGGCTACGCGCGGCTATAGATCGCTCGCGCCTTCTCGGAAGATGTTTCCCGCACGGACATCAGCGGCGGCAGCGGCAGCTCGATTAACTCGGTATACGTATACACGCGTGGACCTGGACGTGTGTGCGCCGAGTACATTTGAGAGAGCTGCAGTGAGAAAGGAGGAGACGCTCACTCGCTCGAACCCGGCTGCGCGCCAGTTAATAAGCTCGCGCGCTAATATCGCGAGCGGCTCGAGCGCGGCTTCTTCGCTTGGTGGAGCGCCGGTCAAGGATCACGTGGGAAACAGGCCGGGGAGGAAGCCTCCGGACTCGACTCGACCATACGTATTATGTATACACTCTCCGCGAGCTGATAACAGCGTTTCCGATTCGGCTGATCTACGAGCGTCGCTGGATTTTCCCTGCATCGAACCAGATCCTATATACACCTTATATATACATATAGGCGCTGGTGAGTCGTTTGCATAGAGTGCAGCTAAATGGGATCATCTTTGCGCTTACTCACTCTGACCCTGCCATTGCGGTGCGCGCAGCAGTCGCTCGTATTGTTCGCATGTTAATGACTGCACGCGAGATGTGTTGGGTATAAAAGATATAATGTGCAGCTAAAAGGTTAGGTCCTGAAAAGCTATCGCTTGTGTCGCGAATACAATCAATGACTCATATAACAGCTCATTATCGATTTAACGGATCTCCGATTATTTTCATCGAATGAACCGCGCGTCTAATGCGTCATTTTTGTTTTACCGCGAACGTACAGTTATTATTACAAAGAGTAGCCCGGAGCTGTCGAAGTAGTTTCAACGGCAGCCATCAGACATCGAGAGCAGCTCATTTTCACCTGTCCACTCGCTATTCAAATACCGTCGACACAATCGATCCTATCCATCGGCCTCCTTTCCTATACAGCAGCGAGCATGAAAACTACGCGTCGGTAAAAAAATGAGACTTGCAAAACTGTCGAGTTCCCACGCTTTCGATCCTGATCGACAGGCGCCGCAGCGAGAAAACGTAGAAGCTCCTCCTCGCTATATAGCCCAATGGTCCGAGCGAGCGGCAAAAAGAGGAAGCTGCGCAGCGCAACCCTCATGGCACAGCACATGGCTGCATAATATAGGTAGAGGCGAGCGAGAGATTAAAAGCTGCTGCAGGCATTGGAATAAGACGCGCTCAAGAGAGAGATAGAAAGAGAGAGAGAGAGACAGAGAGAGAAAATGAAAACGTAGCTGCACGCGGCAAGAGCTGAGCCGAGCTGAGCCGCTGACTGCAGAAGTGGATCTGTGTAGGGCAGGCGAGCTAGTCTCGCGGAGGATGCGCCGGCGAGATTAGTCGCGATTGGTACACACTGCCGAGCTCGCCTGAGTTATATACGCGAAGCCCCGAGACAAGAGCTCGGATAGATCGAGGGTTGCTCGTCTCTCTTTCTCTCTCTCTCTCTCTCTCTCTCTGTGCGCGCATCGATCCCTGCGCAACTACCGTTTTCCCTCTCTCCCCCCCCTCTCTCTCTCTCTCTCTTTCTCTCGTGGCCGGCCGTTAATGAGTCATGTTTAATTGGCGTGGGAAGCCCGCGGCTTATTCGTCCGCTCGCGCTCTAACGGAATCTCGCGCGCGGCGTGCCTGACGCCGGGACATTAGCAGCAGCGAGCGGCTCTCCTCTCCTTCTCCTTCTCCTTCTCCTCTGGCTCCTTCTCCTTCCAGCTGCCTATGTACACCTCGCTGATGCTCTACGATCCCCTTTCGCTTATGGTGAAAAAGTCGACGCCACTTGTACCTATGGGCCATCGTCTTGTCTGGCGCTCGACTTATTTTGCGACGAGCTCTGCTCTCGATTCCGATTGCCCGATTAACAGCTCGAGACGTGCCATTCTAACGCGACCTCCTCTCCTCTCCTCTTCTCTTCACCATCCTACAGCGTTTCGTTTTTGGGGATAGACGCGCGCGAATGATTTGCATTTATACGATAAGCGTCAAAAATAACGCTATATATATAACAGTGATATTTCTCTTTTATAACGTACAGTCATGTTGAATTGGAAAATTTAAGTCTTCGTGGAGTGTAGCTTTGCTGCTGCGAACCGTTGAGGAAATAAAAGTCAATCGTGGATTCGGAGCTCGAAATATTCAGCGAATGCCGCGCGACGCTGTCACGTACCACAGGCTGTAGAATCTTCAGAACCGCGGCCAGTCGCGGAAATAGCGCAGCAGTAGGCAACACCGAGTGGGCAACACCGAGTGGGCAACCGCAGTCGGGACAGCAATCACGAAGTGTGAAATCACGATCCGAGAGAGGGTGAATCCTCCCGCTCGCGCTCCCGGCGACCATGCGACCACAAGCAGGGAGTCGCAGGCTACCCGCGCAAGACTCTAGCGGGCTGGACCTCGGGCGCACGATCGGCCCTCGAGATGTCGTGAGAGCTAAGCTAGGCCCGCGAGCCGCGGACAAAACGTGCGCCCCGATCGCGGAAACCGTTCCATTCGGCAGAAATACCCGCTGAAAAATCCCCCTCCCCCTCCTCTCCTCTCCTCCTCAATATCATTGTTGCAGGCGGCCCTTTCCTCACTGCGCTGCACTGCTCCGCGCGGCTCGCGACTGCTCCTACTCTTTTATTCCTTTCTGGAAATCCCTCCGTTCCCGAGGCGTGGGACGCGTACTCGGCTGCGCGCTTTAACTCATCCGAGTCGCAGCGCGAGCGGACGATTAAAAACTTTCCTTCATTATATATCGAGCGTAGTTATTTATGGCGGTGTAGTTACTTTCGTGACAAACTTTTCTGCAGATTTTGGTTCCGAGTTGATTATAATGGCCATTACAATCGTGGAATGAAATTATTATTCAACTGAAATCGCTCTGTTTATTGCGAAAGTATAAATAGGTGATAAGACAGCTGTAAGAAAGTACAGTTGTAATAAACTTCTGAAAGGAATGACAAATGGAAATGGTCTATGAGTAAGGCAATATAAAGTTGTACATGAAAATGTGCAAACTCAACTGCCTCTGCAGTTATGGGACAATACGAATATTTCAAAGACACAATGCGAAACTATGTAATAAAAGAAAGAAAAAAACGCCAAGCGTCGATAAGCCGTAAAAGTATAAGCATCGCGAGCGAATCCGGCGTAAAATTTATACGTCACGCTGCATCGCATCCGCAACGAGGAGCTTACCGCTTGTTATAGTTGCAGGCCGACCGAAATCATCCATCGAGAATCGTGGATCCCGCGATGACAAACTTTCATATCTCGAATATAACGCACGCGGCTATATAGTGAGCGCGATGTATAAAAGCCCGCCCACGCGCATACGCACATGCAGCAGCAACAGCAGCGTGCGAATGATATGTTCTACGCTCTTACGCATAAATTCACGTTTCTGCCCGCGACGCTATAAATAAAAAAGCGTCGATGGTTCAAGAGGTCGTATCTCTGCTTCCAGGGAATTTTCGATGCACCAGTGTCACAAGGACATCGAGCGATGTATTTATGGCGCCAAAAGTGAATGCGTATAACGAATGAACTTACACTTGTATGCAAATCCAATTGAGATTTACTGGAAACAAACGAAGGATGAACATTATGACAATAGAACAAACTTCACGATTTATTGCGATTCCCTTTTTTTTTTTTTTAATCTAAATTGCAAACTTGGCAAATGTCAAGGATATTGAAAGACAGGTGCGCGTAACTGCACCAGTCCTGCACCAAACTCAAATCCAAATCGCAAGGTAATTTCTGAGTCGCGCAACCGGAAAGCCCAAATCAGTCAGCTCAGCTCGCATTATCGCGCTCCTGATGCGACTTACACGTGTCATCATCATCATCATCGCGGGCCCCAATTAGCGCACAACACACGAGTCGCAGCTCGGCATTATTTCCTCTTACTCTCCTTCTATTCTTACGCGCGCGCGCGCATGTGTATGTGTAGAGGCGATGGAAAAATGGAGGGAAGTAAAAAATTGGAGGGGCAACTGCAGCCGCCGGGAGTAAATGAGAGCGAGGATTGCTACGATTACGGAGAGGCGATGCAGTGCAGCAGTGCAGCCAAGGCCGCGCGGAAAACCGCAGATGGAAATGGGTCAAAGCGGTGAGCGCGGATTATTGCAGCGCCGGCCGCTCGAGGAGCAAGGCAGAAGCAGCCGAACCGTCGCGCGGACGCATTGTGTCGAGGCTAACCTATGTGTGTGTGTGCGTGTCTTTGTGTTTGTATCAACAGTGTGTCGCTCGGGCATGATCGGATATCTCCGTTCGTGTATTAGACTTTTTTTTCTCCTTCTTTCGTTCCTTTACAAGTTCTTGCACGAATCGCAGAGATTCGGCTGAGATGCTGAGATGGATCTCAAACTGAATGATTATATAATCGATATTTGTTTATTTTCTTAACATATATATTACGCTTATGGCGTGAAAAGATTCTTTCTTATATACACTTGATCACAGAGCGTAAGTTTCTCCTGTGCGCGGTGAGCATCGAAAATTCACATATGCACAAATATCCACAAGTATACTCCATGAGAGAGCATCGAAAACGAAAAGCTGCACAAAAGAGCTCGTTTTCGTTCGCGAGGCTGAGCAGCACTGCTTCTTTGAATCGATGTCTCATTTTTTTCTCTCTCTCCTCGATCGACGATCCCAAACATACACGCAGACGCACACACATAACAGAGAGACGCGTAGGATGAGATGTTTTGAAAAGGCCCGCGCGAATGATTAAGTACAAATGGGAACAAAGCGAGTGTGTAGCGGGAGAGTGCGAGCCGAGTATATGTACAGAGGTGAAAATACAAATTCGAGCTACGGCTGGGTCTGATAAAAGAAATTCCATGGTCGATCGGCGGTCGCGCGCGGGCCGCGGATCAATCGGCCTCGTCATCGCTCTCTTCGCGGCAATAGAAATCCGCGCCCTGCTCGCTTTCTCTCATTGTCTCCTCCCCCTTTTCCTCCAGCCTCGTACATTTTTTTCCCCCGCGCACGCCGCACGCGCGTGAAAGCCAGCCGATCGGGGATCCTGTGCGCACCGATCGTTTAGCCACAACGCGTATGGGTTGGCTTGGCTGTGGGTACCACCTATACACGTACAGCCGGCGCGGATGATCGAGCGTTGGGCGCGCGAGGTGCATAATAATAGCCGCGGCTCGCGCCAGCTCGCTTTGCTAAATGGTCCCCCGACGAAGTCTGCACCAGCGGCAAACGATCGATCTGTCGCTGATGCACTCGCGGAAGTTCTCGCGACCTTTTACCAATGATCACAATGCTCTTGGCTGGCTGGTGGAGGCTTCATCGGGACGACTTTAGCTCGCTGGGAATATCATTCTACCGATGTGTAAAATAACCTGCGACCTCCTCTCGCGTTTCAATTTTTCAATAATTTCAATAGGAATTAATATTATGTAATATCTCATCTTATACACTTTTGATATAATAGTGACAATGAGCGAATGATGTACTTTATAGTTTTGTTGATTTCACTGGATAATCGTTGTTGATCGAGGAAGAATCAAGCATGTCGACTTACCTCCCTAGACGTTGGAGCCCCCAGGATGCAGGGGCTGTCCGAGCGGCGGGGCGCACTGGCCCACCGCTTGCTCGAGAGCTCGCTCTCCTCCTGCAAATCGAAAAGACAAACAGTTCAATCATACATTTCATTGTCTCAATGGTCATGGGATTGGCGATATTAAGAAGTAATTATTAGAAAGCAGTAACAGCGGTAACAGCCATAACGGGTTATTTTGCTTTGTTCAGGTGCAAAGGAGAAAAGTGGCTCTGGCTACTTTACGACTGTTACCACTTGCGCCCAGTGCATATACGGCTCTGGATTGCGATTGTGCCAATTTCACTATTTACTCTTTTACGGGGAAACGCGTCTAATTCGAGTTGCTCAAAGCGCTTCTGCAGTCGGGTAGACGTGTATACGAATTTTCGTGAATTAAACACGCCGTTTACGGCAAACAGTCGTCCAACCTAAGCTTCCACACC
Organism: Megastigmus dorsalis; assembly: GCA_900490025.1. NCBI lineage: Eukaryota > Metazoa > Arthropoda > Insecta > Hymenoptera > Megastigmidae > Megastigmus > Megastigmus dorsalis. Next base: position 146,151 of record UELU01147408.1, read on the forward strand.
GTGCACTGTACACGCTTGCGAAATTGGTTTCTCTATTATTTTACCGCAATTATAACGACGCTTCATTACAGTCGTAATTCAATTGCCTGACACATTTCTCCAGCTTAATCGCCACAATTACTCGTATAATTACAATTCTGCTCGAGCCTTTCCAATTCTTTCGACGCTCGAACAAGAAAAAAAAAGCGTAGTGTACACGCAGAAAGCGAGTTTTTCAAAGGAGAATAATATAAGCCGCCCGTTGGAGGTCGAAGTTTCACGAGCCAATCGCAGGTGGCAGCAACCGCGTCGCGATCAATCACGCCGATGATATCACAATTACGCGGCAGGTCGCGCGGTAACTTGTGCGAATCTGAATTATCTGAAATTTCCATCTTTTGGATCTGCAGCAGCAGCAGCAGCTGTAGGAACAAGTGGGCAAGAGCAAAAGCAGCGAGCTGCAGGATATAATGCGCGAGATTGTAAATAAGAAAAAGGCATTACCGCGAGCCGCTAATAAATTCTTATTCCACGCGCCATAAACTTCATTGAATAAACATTGAAAAAAGAGTCTGCGCGGAGAGCGAGAGAGACTCGGCGTCGTCAGAGAGAAACAAACACGGGGAGTCCCGCGCAATCGATCACGTCCGCGACTCCGATAAATCCCGAAGCTCGCGGCGACTTTGTACAATGCACTCCACCAGCCTTACTTCCCTTATCTCCCGGCCATAGGCGTACGCGTCGTATCCTCTCTCTCTCACTCTCTCTCTCTCTCTCGCGTATACAGCCTCGCGCCAGCGCAGATTTATTTCATTATCCGCGATGGCAATTAAACCGATAACCTCTAAAACGCCACTAACTTCACCGCACCTCTCGGGCTGCTGCTGCTGCTGCGGTTGCTTGTAGAGGTTTTCTATAGTCTATGGACGCGAGCGTGAAAAATGAGCGAACGTGCGAGATTCTCGGGACTTATTTTTTTCCCCCTTACTTTTATAGGCGCTTTGTGAAAGTGTTAATTATTTCGACGATCCTTATAGGAGCTGCTCGCAGCTGTTGTGTATATATCTTTACGTGCGCCTGGAAATTATGGATTCTCGGTAAACTATACGCGTGTAGCTCGCAACGGAGATAAGCGCGTCTTTGAACAATTGATAACGCAAAGAAAATTATTCGCATCTGCCTACATCGTTGGCTTGAGCCTTCTTCACTTTTTATACGTTTCTGTGGCCGAGGAGATCGGCTGGGGCCAATAGCAAAACCGTTAAACGCAAGTAAACAACTCGTGCAGCGTCGGGGAGTGAAATTAATAAGAGAGAGAAAAAAGGAGAGAATGTCCGTGGCAACTTGTCTAAACGTCAGGAAGCGAGACGCACACACGCGCGCGCACACAACTTCTCCGGCTTACAGAAAAGACGACGAGCGGAGCTGCTGCGAAAGGCAGATGTACCCGATTATTGTGCGGACTAACGCAACGCGCGCACACCATACACACACACACACGGACACGTAGCCGATGAAACGCTAAAGGAGCCGGCGGTGCGCACGTGTAGGTACGCGGAGCTGAGTAATCCTCGGACAGCTCGGCAACTGACTCGGCCGCGGCCGCATGGCCACTCTTCCTATATACCTCTGCAGCGAGAAAGGGATGCCACATGCGAATGGAATGTCACGTGTCCAATTATTAACGACTTTTTGCATTTGGCTATACGGAAAGAAATGGAATGAAAGAGAGAAAGAGGGAGAGATGCGTCCGATACCGTGCCCGCGCGGAAAGTATATTTGCGTGATTGCAGCTGCGATCGTGATCGTCGAGCTGCGGCGCCAGATTTAGTGAAAAACCGTCGGAATGACGGCTGGCGATAAAAGCAAAAAATCTAAACAAAGTTAAATCAATTTTTCGTACATCGTTCTAAGCGTTAGAACTGCATACCATATAATATACAGAAGATTGCGTATTAATTGCGTCATGCCAGCATGTGCAATCCAGCGAAATGCGAAATACTAAATCCCACTCTGTATATATCTGTTTACAATAATACACGAGCGAACAATTTGGTAAACTGCTGCTCATGTGGAGTAGGAAACTCTTATTATCTTTTCTCTACTATGCGCCGGCATGATTTCGACACGCGACATTTTGATAATTAACAGTTACGAGACTCGCGTGTTTGCATGCTCAAGTAAGCCACAATAGCCTGCCGCGCTGCTTTCGTGCGATGCTAAAGCAAATCGACACTCGACTCCCGCGAGACTCAGCGGCGATTTTTCGACTATTGTTTGCCAACGGACTTTTAATTGCGTTTATTATCTCGCCACGGGGAGAATGTCGTTGCTTTGTTCAAGTGGCTTTTCTCGCGGTTATATAGCGGCTGTAAAGAGGTTTTAACTTTACAAGTGTGCAATAATCTAACAAAACTATTACTCTTCATCAATCGGTACTTATTCGAAAGGAGCTACGAAGAAACGGAGGCTGCAACTATTGTTCAGTGATAGCATCGCGATAATTATCAAAAAAGAGGAATGGACGATTTCAATTTCTTCCTCGGACTCGAAGTTGGCGGACCGAAGAGGGAAGAGCCAAGGAATACGTAGCTGCAGCCACGGTGGCGAATGAGCGATACGAGGAAAGATAAGGACTGGAAGTAATAATTGCGGGGCAAAAAGCTGGAATCTAAAAGATAAAGAGAGAGAGAGAGAGAGAGAGAGAGAAGCCATTGGGCTAATTGAACTAGAAAAGGGGGTAAGGAGCGAATCGGTGGGGGTTAGGTATGGTAGGGGCTCATTAAAAAGGAGCCAGACCGCACGAGGCGCCCGTTACGCCCGAGAGTCGAAACACGCGCTCGGAAACTCGGGGCAAAACATTAATTGTTCGGGATATATAAAAGTGGCGGGCCGCGAGCGCGACGAGGAGAGGAAGAGAGCCGCTCGTACTGCTCTCTCTCTCTCTCTCTCCCTCTCTGTACTGTGGCATGAGCGATTCGAGCGCTAGGCATTTTAACGAATGCAATTATCTAGTTTGTGGCGCGCGCGCGCATTACTCGCTAGCTCGCGCTCCTGCTCGTACCAGTACTCGTCGAATGCGCGGAATCGTTGTTGCCACTGCCATTTTTCCGACTCGCGGCGCAATGCAGATTTTCGTTAATCGTGGGAGTGCAGTTTCGGCAGCCTCGCGATTATGCGCGCTCCTTTTGTTTTTTTTTTATCTCGACTACTGCAAAGCCGTTGGCTGCAGCTCAACGGAAGCCAACGGTGTTTACTTAGGCAATTGTGATTAAGAAGCTGCAGCGATGCTTTGGTAGAATTCGAAATATTGATACTTATTACTGCTTAAGCTGCAATGTTAATTACATTTTGTAACGTGTCTTTTTGGTTCTCTTCTTAGCTCTCGGTACTCGTGGTGCAATAGTGCATAACCTCATTCGCAATTGAAAAGCCATTAATTTTAAATGATCTAATTTACCGTTCAATTACCGCTCATTATGATTTTTGCGTAGAAAACACACAATAAGCATTGCGCAAATTAACTTCTCCTACGATATTTAATGCAAAACAAAAATTTTACAGCTGCATATAATAATGAAAATTTTGCAACGTCCTGAGAAAAAGGAAAAAGCTGGAATGTCGAGAGTTGCAGCGGAAAAAAATGCAGCCAAAAACTTCACGTGCACCGAGACTAATCGACCAATTTTCCATGACTCATCAACATGTTTAGAAAAAATATGGCCATGAAAAGAACGATTGAAAATCGGTAAGAGATATACATATATATATAGTTTGTCGAAAAGCAGCAAGAGATAGACTCGAGAGAATTGTCTCGAATTTGTCGAGGCGCTCATACGTACACGAGGTACAGTCGCTCGGCGATTGTCCGCGAGTCGAAAATCAGTCCCCGGCGAGCGATTACACGCTCAACACGCAGCAACAGCAGCTGAGACAGCGGCGGTGGTGCACCGGACTAGAAGAGGAGAAGAAGAGAGTACGACTCGGGCCGAGAGAATGCGACCGAGTAGGCAGTGGCTGAAATAATGCTCCTATAAATCAGGAGCTGGGAGCCATTGTTTCCGCCTGCACCTATGTACATAAGCGCATTGTTGCATGTATATACACACATCGAGTGCGTCATCGAGAGGCTCGCGGACTCGTCGCTGCTCCAGTCCACTTAGCCTTAGTGCGACACTTGGGCGCACTTTAGCCAGTATAGCGTGGCTGAGCTGATCAGCTAGGCATCAGAGCTACTCGATATACTCTGTATCGTTCGCAATAGTCAAGATCTTTGAGTCTTGAAGCAGCTGAAAGTTGACACCTAAGATTGTACAATCTCATCGGGAGAAATTGGTCGAGCGCGAGCTAAACAAATCGAATCGCCGAATAATGGGCGGCAGAAATAGATGCGAAATCAGCAGACGATTAAATTGCGGCGGCGTCGGCACTCGGTGAATCACCGGTCCGGTCTCGCTTTGCTCCACTTTTCGCTGGCGCTCGCGGGGGCGTGACTCGGTGCAGTACTCGGGCCTGCAGTCGCCGCGCGCGCCCAAAACGTCGGCATTGTCTGGTAATTTCTCGGCAAAGCTGAAATTGACACGGTCGGCGAGCTTCTTATAAGGGAACAAGCGCGGCTTTTTCCGCGTCTGGGAATACGCGCCGCTGAGAAAACCGTACTTTTAGCGTCGCCCTTTCTGCCTTTCTCCCGCTGCTGCTTTGCATAAATGCCCCGGTGCCGAGGCTGTTTTATTCATCGTGCGAGCTGTTTCGATATTTTCGGGAAAGACTTTTCGGTTTTCGCTGCGCGCCACTCTTCGGGAAGAGGAGGTGCATTGTCTTTCTCGATGGCCGCTTTGTGTTAGAATCCTTGGATTCTCCAAGTAGCGGGATATTCCCTTTCAGCTGTATCGAATTACTTGCGTAAATCTTACATTCGATGCGATTGGTATAGAAAAAGGACCAGGTTTCGTAAAGAAAATATCGATGCTATCCTTGCGATCTCCGATGTAGAAAAATTAACGATTGAGCAGAATAACGATATAAGTTTTTTCCTACTCGTAAATCTTTCACTTGCCTGGCTGCATAAGCAAGCAAATGATATTGCACAGTCGGTGTTAAGAGAGCAAGTGAAAATATTATATCGAAAATCAATAATCGACTCTGCCTCGTAAGAGCTTAATCCCGCGCTTGCAGCAATTTCCCCTTTTCAAAAGTCATTAATTAAACGACTGCTTAAATTATTGTCTTAAACTCTCGTTTCGTGATCCCCATAAAGTCTGCATCGACTTTTTACCCGCGTCACTCGCGACTTTCTAATCCCTCATAAGCGAGAGCTCGCACGAGTGCGATCCTGCGCAGAGAGAGAGAGAGAGAGGGAGGGAGCCAACAAAACAGCTGCTCTCGATGCAGCGAAAAAAAGACCCTTTTAAAGACATCATTTGAGCGATCATCGGGGAGCATAAAGCCTACACCCAAAAGCCAGCTCCAAAAGCCTTTTACGTAATAGAGCGATAAAACGTAATCCCGAGCGCGCGAGGCTACCACCAAATGTGTGTACCGCAACAGCCGAACGGAGCCACGTAATATCCCCTCGCGCATATCGCCACACAATATATATATATATAAGTATTGCAAGTAGATCATCGATATGTACACGTGTCGATATAAGGGAGTGCAAAAAGTGTCGATCGTCGAGTTGTAGACAAGTGCGCGACCGGGCGCCGCTACTCGAGCCGCGAGTGTTTTTACGGCTTGAGCAGCAGCCGCGGCTTTTACGAGCGGCGCGCAAGGCGTTAAAATTTCTATTAGGTGCAAGAAAAGCTGAACAGCTGAGCGCCGCGCGAGAGAGGAGACGGCCGACGGACGAGGAGATGGACGAGAAGACGGACGGCCACGCGAGACGGCCCCGGATAGACTATCAGGACTGGGTCCGCGTGGGAAAGCGAGCCGAGTGAGCCGCAGCGGCCGAGCCAAGCGCGTGAATCGCCGCGCGGATCGATCGGATCGAGGCTGCTCCGAGGGAAGTTGAATCGCCGCAGCCGACAAAGTCCCGCGTCCCTCGATTGTTGTATCGCCGCGGCGCCGCTGCTCCTGCGGACTCTTTGCGATTCGCCGGCAGCTCCGATGCCTCCGGACCCGCGGTTCTGGTCTAGTTTTGGGCTGCGCGAGCCGAGCCAATCGTGCGAGTTGCGATTTCCCGTGCCTTATTTCCCGCGACTTGCGCTCTGGTTCGGAAGCACGCAAATTGCCGCATTTTAAATTAGATTTGCTTTGGCGTCGAGTGCTGTGTGGCGTCCTTTTTGAAATGTTAAAATAACTTTGGCTTGCAAGTATAGAAAAGGTCTTGTAAAGATCGCACTTTATATGACTTTTTCGTCTGTAGATTATAAATATACAAGTTTATAGTCGATCCATAAACCTTTGTATTTTACGTATATAAAAATAGGGAATTCCCCTATATTTTAAATACACTTATTGTCCGATAAATAAAAATCACAATATTTCTTTCTTCAGAAATTTTACTGCTTCTACTTGGAATAGCTCGAAATTTTATTATTTTCTAAAATAATTGTATGTTGTCTGTAAATTTTGAATTCTCGGAGCGACCCGTTTAATTTGACACTTATAGTTAATGGATCTTTATTAGATTACCGCTGCTATTTTCTTTTCTCCCCTATTCTACAACGTCAATCGTTTTGTTCTCGACGTTTAGCAATCGTTTGCTTCTACAATGACTTATCACTTTATTTTAGCTGTTTTAGTATAACGAAATCACGTTTGGTATAAGAACTCTTATTTGTTTTTTTTTGTTTTTTTTTCTTTTGAGGAACTGAAACCTTTTATTTCTTTCGACAAGGCAAATTCAAAGGCGAGTGCAGGCTGAATTTTATTGTGCTATAAATCTCGATTCCTTGAAAAATAATAACAGCTGCTTGTCTCAATGGTTCACATAAACGTTAAATGCCTAAATGGTGAATAATATTTTATAGGCAAAGTAAATTTATTTTTAACTCATTATTGCATCAAGTGTCAAATGGAACCCTTTGTTTTGAGATAGTTTTGGACTTGCATCGATACATCGATGTTCTGCGCAGTGCTGTTTTGAAAGTGTATTATAACAGGTGAAAGATATGAAACGCAAGAAAAGCAAAGTCTGAAAAAAAAGGTGCAGAGGGTAAAAAAAGTCTTGCAATCAGCTAAAAAGCCCGCAGCATTAGTTTGATTTTTCGTACACGCGTTCGCCGCCGCCGGCAATCTCACTTCGATTTCGGTAAGCTAATAGTGTGCTGCGGCTACAAGTTTGCCGATCGGAGCACAGACACACACACACGCGCACATAGAGATAAATGCAGTATTGACTTGTTGCTCGCTCGCGCGCGTTTCAATTTCAAATGCAATCAGCGGCGGTAGGAGCAGAGCGGCAGCGGCGTCGGGCAGTAGGTATACGGGAAATAGGAGAAACCGGGCGAAAGTATACGAAACGCAAGGCGCCGCCGTGGCCAATGATAATCCCGTCTTATATGCAGCGCTGCAGTGGCTTGCTTGTTTCTTTTTTTTCTTTTTTTTTTTCTCTTTCGTTACGTTGCAACACGCGCGTACAGCTGCTGCTGCTGCTGCTGCGTAATAACGAGCACCGGTCTGCGCCAGTCCGAAGGGCGAGCCGCGGACGTGCACCGGCTTTTATCTCGCCCAAAATTGGCCGCGCTCTGCTCCGTGGCCAGTTTAGAATATTCGAGTCCATCGGGTACTCGATATGAGGAACGACAGTGAGCAATGGGAGGCTATAAACGGTCGGAATATCATCGGTGCAGTGGTTGCACGAGGCGCACGATGCACACCTTCGGTTACGACACTCGCGTAAGCGCGATTCAGTATCTAATTGGAGCCGCGATACACTGGCCGCGTGTGGAGTGCAATTTGTTCATTGAGTCACTTTCTTCTTGCAGCGATGACCGATCGGAAATCGATCGATCCGACCATTAGGCTAATTCGAGGCTCGCCGATCTGTACTTACGCGATGACTTCATTTTTCTAATTGAATCAGCCCAGCCGGCCGCGCAATCCGATCTAGCTCGTTTTTCAATTCCATTTCCCACATTGCGATTGCTCAACGTCGCCTAAATATCCAAAGCCAAATTTTAACTTTTCTGCCGACGTATATGGACAGATAACTTATGGCTCGGAGGGAGCAAGAAACATTTTGACGGCGTTCGTCCAACAATGTGGAAAGCCTCGCGTCGATATAACAGGTACGAAGGTACAGGCAGAGTAAGGAGCTCCAAAGCCTCATTCCGTTAAGTCGAGTCCAAGAAAAATTCGCGCCCGATCCGCGAATGGTGTGCTCGGGCCGCATCGAGTATACAGGCGCGCGAGTGTGCGCAGCGTCGTCCGGCGGCGCACGTACGCGTTTGCGCAAGCACGCGGAAGGCCCGAGCTGGTCCGCCTTTTCCGAGACTCCCGGGAGAAAATCACCAGGGGGGATTCCTGAACCACCTCGCCGGCCAAATATAGGTTTTTGATTGTTCGCCTGTCTCTGGCGCGAGTATTGGTTTTTGGCGGAAATTCGACGGGCCGAATAGCGTTGCGCAGCTGCATTTCTACAGCTGTGCGGGTCCAGTATAGGTGAGCGCGACGACGATACAGGAATTTCGACTAGTTGAGAAATCTGTTTTAGACTCAGATGGAATGATGCCCAACGCTATATTTGTATATGAATAAATAATTCATTGACTAAGTTAGTATTTGCAAAATATTATTGAAAAGTGGTCTCGGTATAGCTTATGTTTTGTTAAAAATATATATATGGCAGCAGGAATACATTGATTATTATAATATTTTGATGAAAGCTTTTCGACAATTAATGCGCAATTAAGAAGTCAATTATCAATATTCTTTTAATCGCGAAGTAGATAAATTAGCAAATACGTGTATCTAAAAGCGCAATAAGTTCGATTTCATACACGTATAACTGGATATTCTTGAATTTATCACTACCATATAACATCAAAGTAGTACGTTTTGTGTTTCAGCGCATAAATACTTTGCTATACAGCAAGTCAAATGGCTCATTTATGCTACAAATAGCCGGCACTCGGGGCTCAACACTTTTCACCTCGCTGAGCTGGCACAATAAAACGGGCATATCTCCCATAAAAAAACTCCTTCAATTTAACAAACAAAAATGTACGTATATAACCCCCACGCATAAAACACTCGACGGAATTGCGGTAAATCCACCGAAGCAGCGCAGAGCGGCACTGCAGAGGAATTGAACGCGCGCGCGAGAGGCGCAACGAGTCACGTTAATTATTGCAGTTTAATGACTTCATAAAAAGATTTTGAAACGCGAAAGTACATCTGTGGGGCGCACGCGAGCCGAGAGTGCGCGAGGCCCGCCTCTCCCTGTAGGAAAAAGATAAAACAGAGCCCACAGTACGTACACATAGAGGTATACATGTATATGGAGTGTAGCTATATTGTAGAGAGTCGGTCGAAGCCGAGCGAGGCATAAAAGGCCGAGAGCGCGCCGCGGCGCACACGTCGAATGTAAATTTTTTTATAACGCCACGCCTGACGTATCCCCATCGAGGAGTATTTATGCTAATTGCGCGGGGCGACGCCGCGGCCCGTACCCCCGTATATACCCAGATGCATATCGGCCGAGCGCCGAGCGAGTCTCGAGTTTGAGTGCAGAACGCGAGCGCGAGCCTATAGGCCTATATATACATGCAGGCGGGATCCTCGCCCCGGGCGACTGACGCCGACTGCTGCTGCGATCTTTCGTTCCACTTTTCGCGGATGGTGAGAACCGATTTGCGCTACGGCCAACAGTCCGTAGCTGCTGCTTTTATCCGCGACGGCTATCGACCCTTTCGCCTCCGTCATAGGATTTCCTGGCGTGCGTTTGCGCGCCGAGCGATCGTTCAGCCAGTTGGGCGGGAAATTTATCTATCGGCAGGCGGGACGAGCTGTACAATTAGCTACATTATCAAGCTGACTGTTTGGCCATGAGTGAGAAGAAGAAGAGCTAACGCCCGCGTAAAGATACCTTGCATTGCCAATGTATAGTAATATATGGCTAACTCATCGAACAATACATTAACCATACATGGCACACGTATAGCCACAGCGTCTAAGTCATAAATTGCTGATCTATTGTCAATGCAATGGTCGATGTATCACGCGTATATTGCATTCAAAAAATATAAGTAGGCTCATTAATAATAAATTTATTTTTTTCAACGCAATGTATGCGCGATACATCGACTATTATAAATTGGCAATATTTGAGAAATATAACGGCTTAGGCGCTGTACCTGTGCCTTATGTGTGCCATATATGGGAAATGTCGCCATATATTGTACGATGAGTTAGCCGCGTATCGCTAATCTTTCCAGCAACATATTGGTGATACAAAATATTTTTACGCGAGCATCATTAAATGCATTCGATGAGTACAAGTGCATCCGAGCAACACGTTTTCTCGCACTTTCAAAGTTAAGATACATCGTAGTGCCATAATTTTTAAAATCGCTACAAGAGCTCTCGGCATAACATTATTATGGTTTATACAAAATTTTCGATTTAATTGCTTTTCGAATTTACAACGCATACCTCGTCTTATATAAATCTGCGCACGCAATTTTCGAGGGCAGAGTTTCCAGACGTTGTCCACACTTCCAAATTCGAGAACGTGCACTTGCAGGTCATTAAATTAATAACCCACACTCATCGCGCGCCAAAAATAAAGTGTTTAAGATTTTCGATCACGGGAGATTATCGCGTTCGTAATCTGCATGATTTACGAGATTAAATCGATACACGTTTAATAATTGGGGAATTCAAAGAGAGCTAGAATTATGGGAACAATGTCTACGAAGGTATACTCGTTCGTGTTAATTATTGCCTCGAGCAATGAGAGCCAATTTATTGACAACCAAATGCTAGAGTTTCAGCAGCAATTTGAAAACAGGAGAAAACAATGCAATCTTTATTACTAAAAAGACATTAAAGTAGCATTAAATCTAAAATCAACATAGAAGCCATAACGAGAGGCCCGTAATTTGCATAAAGATAAACAAACGTATTTTTATGGACGGTGGAAAATGTAAATTTCCCTCCCATCAGGTGTAAGCGTAATGTAAGTCTAGTCGAACACCTCGAAATAAATACCAAAGGAGAAAATCCCATTGGAATTATATGAAAAGGCTGTGCACCGGGTCCTTTTTTTCCAAGACTACACGCACGCATAATCATTTTTCACATGTCCGCGAAATCGCGAGCCCAAAAATACCTATACACGCATATTATCCGCAGTTTGCGCACACGCACTGCACACCGACAACTTCTCCTCGGCACTTTCACATTTTACAACTGCGAAAGGGCAGACGATGTTTCCCCGCGAGCGGCTGACTCTCCCGCGGGGCACTTTAATGGAATCGCGCCTCGATATATCGCGCGCTCCTCGAAAATATATAAAGTCGTGAAGTTTATCGGAGATGTAGCGCCGTAATTGAGGAGTAAATAGCCGAGAAAAATTGAGCCGGGAATATTAATTGGGCCCGCGCCTTCCATACACGCGTTGCCCGGGGATTGAGCGAGCGCCTAATCCGCGGACGCGATGGCTTTCATAAATAACGTTGAATAACTTGTTACGTGCTGCGTAGAAGTTAGCGGCTACAGTTTGCCTCCTTTTTTTTCCATCGTGCCCGGGCCAATTATTGACTTCTCCGCTGAAATTGAAATGAGTAATTAAATTTTATCGGGCGGATAGTGCACTATGGGAAAAGGCCTTTTTTCGGCTAGCGCCTCGATCCGTAAGGATTTTAATGAAGCGTGTGGATGAACGATTTGGCCAATTGATTATTATTTAGTAGGCAAAAATTAATCGATGCCGTAGAGCCGAAGATAATTAACATTTGCCGTTCGTATTACATAGCAGAGTAAATCCTATCTAAACGTAATTTTAATTTTTTGCGAATATCAATTTCAATTGATGTTTTAAGCACTATAGTCTACAATGGGTTTTCAACTCGGGATAAAAATGAATATCATTGTAATGTATTAAACTGATTTTCATTCAATTATTTCCGACGGATAAAAAGAAGACCCTCGTTCCCACACTTGTTTCCCTTTGGTACTACTTTAGGATTTCTCTAAAAGTGCAGAGAAAGAAATAGCTTGTAATTATGTAGAAGAAGAAGAAGAAGAAGAAGGCATTTAGCGCACATGCAGATAGTCTTTACGAGCACGAGCAATGATTTCGAGATCAGCGAACGGCTGTAAAAGCCTAAAAGCCGAGTATCTCACGCGCGCGCCCGCATAGGCCGTGGATCGTCACTCATTCGAGCTCGTGACTGACCCACTGGCGGACGAATCGGACGTTTCAGCCGCACGTTGCATGAAAAACAGACGAGCCAAAGCGGACCATCGCCATCGCCTCGAGCTAATGACGCGTGTAGTGCGCGGGCCTCGAATCGGCATTACATGGACCTATAATACTCGAGCCTCGGATCGGTAAGTGCGCGCGGATAAGTAACTTGGACAATTGATTTTCTTATTCTCGCGCATTCGAGATGAGTTACTTGCTCGGAGCTCCACACGCCGCCGTTGTTATGGCTTAATCGATCCTAACCATCGTATATGCTAATATTCCGCGTTCGAAACTTTACGCGGGACAAAGAGAGTCCATTTTAATAGCTGTAGCATTAAAACTAAGCTGCAACAACTTGTGAGAATTAAAAATAAAAAAAGGTGTCGAGCCCCCGCGACAAAAAGAAAGAGTCATTCGCGGCGGAATAGGAATCGAGAGTTGATTGCAGAGCGCACTTCGAGGAGAAAAGTGCCGAGTCAGATTTTCCAAGTCCCGGAATCGGCAGCCGAGCCACGGCTGGGAGACGCGCGCGAGAAAAGGCTCTCGACTGCTTATCGGCTAGGAGTATACGCGCCTACTTTTGCAGCGAGGGGGAGCCCCCGCTGCAGCACAATGCAGGTATATATATATGTACTCGCAGGCGGATACCTGTACAGAGCCGCGCTCGCGTGATTTTCCCGAGATAGAAATGCCGATTAGTGGCGCGGCGGCGGTGGCGGCGAGAGAGAGAGAGAGAGAGAGCCATTAAACGGCCGCCAACGATGCACGCGGATTATTTATCGCCCCGGGCAAACGCGGAGGTCCCGCGAAACGAACGTCTATTAACGCGTTCGAGTCGATACGAGGCGGCGGCGGCGGCGGCGACGGCCGCATTGTGGGACTGTTGCGACGGTACCCAACCCCTCGGTCGCTCCACTCACTGCCGATGACTCGCCCACGCAGCTTTTATTATTTCGCCCGCTGTCTCTGCGCGGCTGATGCTCTCCCAGCTATTCCGTCGCTATTGACGCGCGTGCACGCATGCTGTAGCTCGCTATTGAGAGGCCAACTCGTCTGTATAGGAGAGTAGGACACAGTTGAGATCTCGGGGCGATTGCTCCACGTAATTAGCTCCGTTGCGCAACTCGAAATTCAGGAGATTTGCACAATGATTCATTCCGAGAGTGCCAGGTTATTTTATTAGAAATTCTCCTGTCTCGGGATTCATGAGAATGATACGGAACTGATCAGATGCTCGATCGGTGGAAATATTCCAATGTTGAAAAATATAATGCTAATTTTTAATTAACCATTAACATATGCAAATTAAATACCATTGATGCATCAATTTTGCATAATAATTTAATTCATGCTTTGAACAATTTTATAGATAAGACATGTGCAGTTCGTTGTATTTATAGACATCAAGTAGCTTTTCAAGGTGAAAAGTCGTAAATTTTCGTGTTACCTATACGTTTGAGTTAATTAAACAAGTAATTATACAAACTCAAGTTGCAAATCAACCCAGCATTGATCGTAACAGATAATTAAGAACTGCAATTTTCACAAGAATAAATAGATATGTCTAACATAAGATCTATATCGTATACATATTTGATTAAAAAAAATTTTTTTTAAATTAATTTTACTCCATCGAGTGAGATTAAATTTAACCATGCCTAAATTTCAACACGGATAAGAAATCGAAACGATGTATATGTTTAGGTCTTTAACCTGTGAGAACGAGAGATACATTGAATTTTCCAACATTTTCCAACAAATATGAGTAATAAGAAAAAGCTGGGCGCTGCAGATGACGATAAGAGAGAGGCAGAACGATGAATAGATAAAAAGAAGAAGCGATAGAGGGAGGGAGGGAGGTAGGGAGGAAAAAGGAGAGGCAAGAGCGGACAAGAGAGCGCGCAGTTTAAATCGGCGTACGCGCTCGCGCTCGCGCGGGGTAATTGCATTGTACGCGGTTGTCCTTTGAAACGCCAATCACCGGCGACAAAACGCTCGTCGCCGCTCCATCGACGGACGGGCGCCTCTCTTTCTCTCTCTCTCTCTCTCCCTCTTTCACCGAGCCGCGAGCGCTCCATCTTCCTCCCTGGTTGACGCGTTGCTACTGCTGCTGCTGCTGCTGCTGCTGCACCGGGAGACTCGGAGGGAAAGCCGGTGCAGAGTCGAGGCAGATTCGAGAGCAGATACGTTAAGGCGCAGGCGAGCGTATTTCAATCGGCCGTGGAGAAAAAAACTGGAGAGGAGGATAGGCTGCGCTACACACGCCTTCGGCTTTTTTTTCAAGGCGGCATCCCTCTTCGAAGCTACAGAGCTAGCCTCTAGTCTCCGACGCCGCCACCGCGGTTGCTTTAATGCAAAGCAGCCGAGAAGGAGAACCGCAGCGCGGCTTTGTTGCGACGATCGTGATGCACTGCTCCTCCGCGACACTTTTTCTCCTTTCCCTATACCGATGCCCGAGTTCGAGGTGATTGAGATTAATGCTGGGCTTTACGAAAAGCCAAAGCTTATATATCGCGCGGCCAAGCTCGATTACCCGGTGCAGATCGTCTAGGACGAAACGAGGCGCTATTCTTGGAGAACTTTCTGTCGCAGCTCGAATATGTTGGAGCAAACGTGTTTGACGATCAATTAAACGTTTGCGCGCAGGTTTTCGAGCTGCTGCATAGCGGGGGGGAAAAAAACTGGATAGCGAGTGTAAGTTTATCACTGGCGCGCATATATCGATCGTCCAGATCAATTTAAATGACCAGTTTGTCGGAGCAAATAAATCATTAACTTTTCATCGGCACTCGCATCGGCAGGAGCCATAATCCAATGGTAATGCCAATGGTAATGGGCTGCAGTTCGGTGCCAACCGCCGCACACATCGCCTCGACATGAACGGGAGCGCGCGACGAAAGGCGTGAAACTTGTACGGCTGCTGTTTATATCGATGCTCGCGGACAATAAAAGGCAACAAATTCGCTCAATTTGTAGGGCGCAAGCGTGAGCCAGGAGACTGTACACATCCCGGACTCGGAGCCTGGGTCGCCGATGCTGTACAGCAGCGCACAAAAAGTAACGTCAATCAAAGACGCGAGTGGCGGCGGCAATTAAAACTAATTCAGTTCGCGCCATAAGCGGCACAAAGCCGCGCGAGCGAGAGCAATGGAGAGAGAGAGAGAGAGAGAGAGAGAGAGCAGCTAAAAGGAGCGCGTGAGAAAAGGCGCGTTTTACGAGCGTCGTCGATCGCTCCTTGCAAAAGCCGGCCGATGCACTGCACACAATCTCTCTCTCTCTCTTTCCCGGGCACTGCACGCGCGGCGCCGGAGAAACAAGTGAGAAAAAGGAAGTTTCGCGCAAGCTGCCCAGGAGCACCGGCCGCCTTGCACAACCGCGCGCGATTACAAACTTCCAGCGTTCGAGCTTTTCAGCCGTTTATACACAAGCGGTGTGAATAATAGATATACACTTGACCTGAGATGATTTTAATTTGGAATCCGATGAGCATAGAACAAGCTGACTGTAATTTCCTGTCATATCCAGTTTCCATTCAAGAGCAAAACTCGTTAATTAGAGCAAGTAGGTTTTTGCTCGATAAACTACTCGCGCGCGGCAGAAACTACTCTTGCCGCAGGAATCTACCCGCAGTCTGCCTGGCAAAAATGAGCCGGACAATCAGTGGTGGAGTAGCGCGCGACGTGCGATTCTGCTCCGTTTAGCGACGGTATATAGGCGCGAGGCGTCGCTCGTCGAGTTAGCCGCGCGCGGGAATCCAAAGAGCGGCACTGCAGCCGAGCGTCCGAAGCTCGCGCGCCTGCGAGACGTGATTGGCATGCGCGAGAGGCCCGCCGAGTCGACGCGCACATACACACACACGCCGCAGCTGTCCCCGCAGCTCCGCTAACAACGTGCGCCCGAGCCTCCGCTCGATTCATACCTCCGCTGAATCGCCTTTTAATTTATGCGTCCCGCGGCTCGATCGAGCGCCAACTTTTACTCCTCGATGCAGTGGATTCGGATACGCTTTTTTTAGCGCTCGACGTTGCAGGCTCGAGCTCCGAGATGGAGTAGAGACAGCGCGATGCCGCGAAACGCCATTTGAACGAGGGCCTGGATCGTTTAAACTAGCTTGAGTTGCGTTTCTATTTGGGTTATAATTGAATTATTAGTTTCATTAATTTTCATTTCTGCCAGAACGTCGTGAAAAGGTAATGGTTATTAATTTCATTAAATAAATCTGCACCTTTGCAGCTTATATACCTGCACAAAAAATTAAACGAGATTCTAAAGATTGGTATATATATATTATATGAAATGGACTATAATCCAGTTTACCGAAGCATTATTCAAAATGGTTAAGCCATTCCGGTGCAAAGTGCAATCCTCGTAAGTACAGGCCGGTGTAAGCGACCTTCGGCCCGAGAGTGGAGACCGAGCCGCTCGGCGTTTCCCCGACCGCTGACGCCGGAATCTCACGGCTTGTCCGAGCGCCGCTGCAGAGGGAGAGAAATAGGCAAAACAGGGGACATTCGTTACGTCGGCCGCGCGTCGGAGAGATGGACGGCCGCGAAGGGGGAGAAAAACTGGCACGCGCGAGGCAGCGTGAAACCGAGCGCGCTGAGCAAGACGGAAAGGATGCATGGCTCGAAAAGTCGAGCTACCCGATTTTTTACCTCGGATCGAAAGCTGCTTCCTTCTCGTCGCTAGATGCAGGCTTTTTCAATTTTACTCAATACCAGGCAGTTAAGGGAATTTCTTCGAGCTTTTTAAACGTATCAAAGTATCAATATAGCATCTCGCAAGAGGAGCAGACCTGTAACTCGAGATTTATTGTTTCGGCTGGAGGTCTATAAAGTTTGATTTACCGTTCCTTGACTTTTTATAAAATCTCGCAACTTTTAAACTTCATAAAACGTTAGCTTAGCGAAAGAGAATAAAATTTCAAATAAATCATCCGTGAGTAAAGCCTCGAAACTCATTTGTTTCACCTCCCCATCATTTATACTCTATAATTATCATTCATACGAAGCTTATAAATACATTCGGACCTAAAAAATCACTTTTCGATGCAGCGACCGCAAAGTCGCATTTTACCTCTTGTAACAATTTTGAAAAATACAATTTTACGCCCTCAGCATCGAAAAATAATCTTCGAACCCCGAGCATAAACTTTAGACCCTTGTTTGACCCCGGATCAGCTCAGCGATCACACTTGGGTGTATACTTTTACGCCCATGGTACGAAAAGTACAATTTGTTCTCGAAAAAATTAAATCAGTGTAAGAATTTCGCTCGACACGGATTTTTATAAAGTCTCTTTTTGGAACGTTGTATCATAAAAGCTTTGTTACAGAATTCAGTTTTTCTTTCAGTACATTCATCTACTTCTTACGTAAATATTTTAATGTCTCACTTAATTTCAGTAACGGAGACGAGAAAAAGTACTATTCATTTGAAAATAGATTGCTACTAGACTAAACGTGTTTAATCGCTGGTAATTTGCGATCAAACCTCAGAAGATTTATTAGTTTCGAAATTGATAAGAAAAAATATTTTAGGGAATATTAAAATATAACGGCACGCGTAATCGCGGGTATAGCCATAAATACATAAAGCCGCTTACGCGTGTTTTATACGAAAAAAAAATCTATGCATAGAATATCAATAGGTTAAGAGCTCGTCCACTCTATTTCATAAGGCTGCAGCCGGGGAGAAAAATTCTCAAGCACAATGCATAATATTAATTACGACACGGGCTAATTACGTTAGGCTTAATTTACAGCTCTTGGCGTAAGCGATAATTCTTAGAGGCGGGATATATTATAAAATGCCCTTGTTAAAGCGCGCGTTCGACCACAAAGCCAAAGAGGGGGG